>PVHP010010059.1:0-18441 GCA_004024765.1 Zapus hudsonius | reverse complement strand
TACGTAGCCCCCTCAATTTATCTATGTAAATTAGGATACTGGCCCCTACCAATCAAACTCATGAGATGCCCACAGATCTTGCTTCCTATGCTTCTACCTCTGACTTTTCTCTATAAAAACAACTGTTATCTACCAATAAAATGAGAACTGCCCACTGCCACATTCTCCCGAGAGTCTCATCTCTCGTTTGGCTCACGGCTGTTCCAAGCCACTGCTCACCCAGCTCCCGTGGGTGAACGGGGAGTTGATGCGCGCTGCAACCCCCTAAGTAACCCACGGACCCAGAACTGACCCAAGTGTGTTGTTACTGAGGGTTGCCAAGTCTCTGATATTCTCCCCTACCACGGCTCTCACAATCTTTCCGCCCCCTCTTCCGCTCAGTTCCCTGAGTCGTCCATCCCTAAGTCTTGGCTCCGTCTCCATAAGGAAAATTATATCATAAGTGACCTGTGAAACTAGGGGTTTGCTTGTGGTTGGTTTTCTTTCACTCAGCCCTAATGATCTCTTTAGAGTGTTATCTTCTTCCTTTTGTACTGTTCGGTGGTATTCCTGATCTGGATGTACCACCATGTGTCTAATCATCCACATATTGGAGGGAATTTTGATGATTTCCAGTTTAAGGTTGTTACAGATAAGCCGGCTGTAGACAGGTGTGGGTAGGTTTTTGGGGTAGACATAAGTTTTCTTTCCTGGGATGAATGAATGCCCTGGAGTGTGATGGCAGGATCACATGGAAATGTCTGGTATCTTAAGGACAGCCAAACTCTTACTAGAGGGCTGTGTCATTCTCCTTTCCACCAATGATGGGTGAAGGAGAGTGTCTCTTCCACCTCACGGCAGTAGCTACTGTCGTTGTCCATTGCTTTATAGGAATTATTCCTCTTCCTTTAAAAATTTGAATTTTTGTGTATGCGAGTATGGGTGTGCGTATGGAGACTTCCCATTGTCATGAGTGTGGTGAGATTACACAAGCACCTCCTTGCAGGTGCCTGTGTGCAGCTGCTGGGGAACTGAACCCCTGGCTGTGGCATCTCCCAGCCCCACTGTGTCTTCTATTTCTTATTTTTGGTGTGGTCATTGGCATGTGGTGGCCTCTCCATGTGGTCTGACCTTGCACTTTCTCATACTCATTTATTTGCCTTCTTATATCTCCCTGGGGAAATGTCTCCTCAGGCCGTAGGTCTCTTTTCTAGTTGGACTGTTGACTATGGAGATTGGAGCCTTCGCTAAATCTTCTAGATCTGGACTTTCCAATATTTCCTCCCAGTCCACAGCCTTCCTTTTCTTTTACTGAACAGAGTCTTTAGTGAAGACCTTTTTTGTTTTTGTTTTTTCGAGGTAGGGTCTCGCTCTAGCCCAGGCTGACCTGGAATTCACTATGTAGTCTCAAGGTGGCCTTGAATTTATTGCAATCCTCCTACCTCTGCCTCCCAAGTGCTGGGACTAAAGGCACACCCAAGTTTTCTTTTTTAATGGAGCCTAAGATTGGTCTCATGTTTATGGACACTTCACCAAGTCCTTGACCCTGAAGGTTTCTTCCTATATTTTCTTTTAATAGCTTTATGACTATGTATTTTACTTAAATCCACATACCACTTTGAGTTAATTATTTTTGCTTATGTGTATGTGTGTAAGTAATGCAGTGTGTGTGTGTGTGGGGGGGTTATATGCGAATGTGTGTGCCCTTGAACAATTCAAGAACATGGATGTCCTGTTTCATTAATCTTTTTTAAAAAAATAAAAATCAGCCTTGAAATTACTCAGCAGTTATACTTAGGGAATAATTAATGTTTTTAAAGTTCATTTATTTGTCTAGATGAATCATAAAGAACAAGGAGCCACACTCCAGGAGGGTCACGTGCATCGCCATGGCTGACAGGATACTGATCGTTGAGGTGTTGTGTTTTGACAGTTATGTTTTCTGATAATGGCAAGGAGTTAGTTACATGCTTATTGTTTCAAGAACCCAAAGAAAGCTAATTGTAAGGAAGAAAATAAAAGTCAATTATAAGGCTGGGGAGATGGCACAGTGGTTAAAGGCTCTTGTTCACAAAGCCTGCAGATTGAAGTTCAATTCCTAGTACCTGCATAAAGCCAATACACAAATGAATGCAACTGGAGTTTGTTTGCAGTGGCAAGAGGTCCTGGAATGCCCTTCTCTCTCTCTCTCTCTCTTTCTCTCTCTCTCTCTCTCTCTCTCTCTCAAATAAATAAATAAATAAACTATTTTAAAGTCAATTATAATTGTATAATTACACCTGTATGCCCAAGGGGGAAGCAAGACTGAGCATTTCAGAACTTGTCTTCCAGACTTCTCCCTGTGAAGAGTTTGGTCCCCCAGTGGCAACAGGAGGCCCGCTTTAGCCAGCCTAGTCTCCACTGTTGTCACATGTTCCCTAAATATTTACCTGGAACATCCTCAGTGAGGATCACTCATGTCCCAGCCATCAGAAAGCTCTTGGGAAAGGGAGATCTAGGTCACAGGATCCCTCAGAAGTATGTGTGGTCAGATGCCAGCATCAGGGCTCTAGAGGAAAGGACATGGAGGGCAAGGTGTGTGTGGGGGAGGACCCCATGTGAGAACTGTAGGAAAAGAAAGCCATCATGTCCAGAAATGAGAGTGGGCAGTGGGGTGGGGAAGGTGGTAACACTTTCTGTTAGTGGAATTTCTTGTGCCGCCATAAGAATTCTGGTCTTAACTGGAAGAGCAATAGGAAAAGGGAAAGGAAAGATTTTCAGCAAGGGAGTGGGGCTGCATTTTGCAATGGCCACTCTGGGTATAACGGGCATCAGAATTCCCCTGGTTTGACGCAGCCCAGCCAGAAAACCCTAGCCACCAGCCTGGCTCAGTTCAGAGCTAAACCTTGTGAGCTGTGGTTTGTGATGTTGAATGGGATTATGGACTGTTTATTGTTTATTTGTGTCTGTGTCCATGTGTATGTGTGAGTGTGGATGCGTGTGCACCACTGCCTGCATATGGAGGTCAGAGGACAACATTTTTGTCCATCTTCACCTCATGTGAGGAGGGTTTCTCACTTTAGATTCTTATTTTTGCTTGTTTGTTTGTTTGTTTTAGGCAGGGTCTCACTAGCTCAGGCTGGCCTGGAGCTCACAGCCATCCTCCTATCTCTGCCTCCCAGGCTTGCTTTGGATTCTTGCTGTACCATTCTTTGTTGCACTCACCATGAGCTTCTGGAAAATTCTCTTGTCTCTGCCTCCCATCTCACCATCAGTCAGTATGCTGGGATTGCAAGCCAGTGACATCTGTTTTATTCATGTGGGGTGTGGAGAATCACCCTTGGGCACGCCAGCTTGAGTGTGAGCATTCATCTACTGAGCTGTCTCCTCCGCCTGGTTTGTGTTTATGAGATAGGGTCTCACTGTGTTGCCCAGGCTAATCTCAAACTCTTGGCTCAAGTGATCCTCCTGCCTCAGCTTTTCAAGCTGCCGGGATGACAGGCACACAGCACTTCACTGGAATATGTGGCTGTTACTTCAGCTTCACTGAGAAAGGGGTTTGGTTGTTATAGAATGAATAAATGCCACACCATCCAGTGGCTAATAATTTTTTCACCTGCCAGAGAGTGTGCTTGTTAAACCTGGACCCCTAGCTAGACCTTCAGATGCAGTGGGCCAGGAGGGGGCCATTTCTCTGCTTCCCAGGTCTGGGTAGGGGGTCCCAAGAGATGGTGTGAAGATATTGTGAGAGCCACCTATACTTTGTCTGCTGGGCTTCTTGTCTTCTGATGAGAAAGCTCCTCTCTGGTCTTTTTCTCCTTCTCTGGTACTATGGTAATAAACTTTGCCTTGAGTGAAAGGAGAGGGTTACAGAACAGAGCTGACACCAGACCTGTCCTGGGTAATCTCAAGGTTCACTTTAAGACTGTGCTGGAGGGTAGCACAAGCTGGCGCAGCGCTGGGGTGGGAAGGTGAAGAGGAAGGAGCAAGTGTAGACAGAAAGTGGAGCATGGATGTGCTCACGTCTGCCCCTCCACTGTTCGGGGCAGCGTCCTGCTGGCTGGCTCCTTCCTCCTCAGGGGACCATCCTCTCTGCACCTGTCACCTGGGATCAAACCCAGCAAGTCCTTCTGCCTGGCCTTGGACGTTTCTTGGTTGTCCATTAGGAAAGGCCATCAGAGCCTGCATTGTCATTTTATTATTGTTACACTGATCGCCTCTTCCATCCCCCTCTTGAGGATGCTCCCTTCCACCTTGTCAAGGAGTTCCTGTCTCAGCAGCTCCTTAAGGGTTTGCTTCTCTGCTCTCTCACCAGCAGGAGACTCTAGCTCCTCCTTCCCCCAGAGCATCACCCAGACCTTTGCTCATCTCAGGGGTAAAAATAAGGTATTTGTACTTAATCTCTCTCTCTCTCTCTCTCTCTCTCTCTCTCTCTCTCTCTCTCTCTCTCTCTCTCTCTCTTGCACTTGGTTGACTTTGAACTTCTGATCTTCCTCCTCCACCTCTCAAGTGCTGGGAATACAGGTGTGCACCACCACGCCCAGCTTACGCAGTACTGGAGATCAGACCCAGGGCTTTAAGCATGGTAGGCAAGAACTCTACCAGCCAGCCCACATCCTCAGCCCTCCCATATTCTTATTAAGGAGTGAACTCTCTCAATTTGGAGAGATATGTGACAGAGTGACCTGGATAGAGATACTCGCCCTCCTCACTCTTGTGATGAAACCCATCCCCCGCATCCTCCCTCTGGGTACACTCACACACCGAGCCCTGCTGCACCCCCAGTGCTGGTCACACTGGGAGTGTGCCCCAGCTGGTCTCTTCCAGCCTGGAGGAACTGACTCTCTTCCCTCATGTGAGTGGTCATTTCTGGTGATGGCTCATCTTCATTGTCAAGTTGACTGAGTTTAACACCCCTAGAAGGTCACTTTTGGCTGTCTATGAGGGAGTTTCCAGAGACGATCTCCTAAGGAGGGAAGACCACCCTCCTATGGGCCCCAGACTGAATAAATGCAAAGGAAACAAGCCTGGCGTGGTGGTGCACGCCTTTAATCTCAGCACTCCAGAGGCTAAAGTAGGAGGATTGCCATGAGTTCAAGGCCAGCCTGGGCTATATAGTGAGTTCTAGGTCAGCCTGGCCTATAGTGAGACCCTGCCTTAAAAAAATAAAGGAGAAAGCCAGCTGAGGTCTCACACCAGTGAGATGCGAGTTCCCTCATCCCAGCTGCAAGCCTCCCCTGCCATAATGGACTGTATCCCCTGAACTGTTTACCACCCCCCTTGGCTTACCTCTTGTCAGGTCACAGCAATGAGAAGAGTAACTAATACACTTCCCATCATAGAAATTCATGGGCCACATTCCTCCAGCTGGTGGGGGCTTCCAAGAAGGAGAAGTTCAGAAGAAAAGACTAGAACAATTTGTCTCTCTCTATCTCTCTTTCTCTCTCATTCTTTCTCTCTCACTGTAAAATATATGACATTAAACTGCACAGCCATTAAGCATGCTGTTCGGTGGCATTAAGTAGAATCACAGTATAGTGTGACCATCTCTACAGAACTCTTGGTCTTTTGAAGCTGAAACCCTGTCTCCAGCAAAGAGCAACTCCCTCTTCTGCCTTCGCAGGCCTTCTTGCTGACGTAGATTCACGCTCTGGCTCCATGGATGCAGGTTCCTCACTTAACTTGAATTATGCAGCAGCTGTCCTTTGGTAACTGGCTCATTTCCTTCACTACCATAACAGTGTCCTCAAGGTGCATCCCTGTTGTGCATATAGCGAATTTCCTTCCTTTAAAAAGATTTTATTTATTAAAGAGAGAGGCAGACAGAGAGAGTGAGTGTGGGCACAACAGGGCCTCCTGCTGCCGCAAATAAACTCCAGACACGTGTGCCACTTTGTGCATCTGGCTTTCCATGTGTACTGGGGAATCGAACCCAAGCTGTCAGGCTTTGCAAGCAAGTGCTTTTAACCACTGAGCCATCTCCCCAGCCTCTTCCTTCCTTTTAAGGCAGGCTAATAATTCATTGTGGGTAGAGACCACATTTTTCTCTCCCACTCACATGTCCTTGGACTTTTCTACCTTCTGGTCATTGCCAATAGTGCCACTATGAATATAGGTGTACAAACCCTCCTCTCAATCCTGTGGGCTGTGTGCCCAGAGGTAGAATTTCTAGATCAAGTATTTAATTATTTGATGACCTGCTAGAGTGTTTCCTCCCTAGCCAAGCTCCCAAGGATTGCCATCTCCCCCACAGTCTTGTCATTCTGTCTCTCCCACTCTTCTACCTACGTCTCCTGGGTATTTCTGCACATGACTTTTGGCGCACAGCCCCGTGGAATAGAAACTCTTACTACAGTTATTATCCTCACAAAAAGATGTGAGGATAGGACTCAGGAAGATTCAGTAACTTTCCTCAAACTGCACAGCCCATGGGGGTGGATTCAGATCTGGAGCTCAAAGAATCATCCTTCAGCCACATGAGTACCATTGGGGACAACTAACAGTCGGAGTCCCTGAAGTTCCTTGTGGCTCGATGAGCTACTAAAGCAGCCAGCTAAGCTGGATCAGTCCAGACTGGCTGGCATCCTGAAAGATCCCCACTGCTCCAGTGCGCTGAGCTGGCGCCCTCTGCTGGGAAGTTGGGGTAAGGAGGACTTGGTGGTACCTTGGGACCCACAGAAGTTTCTGGGGAGCCAAGGACAGCTCCTCTGGGTAAGCCAAGCCTAGTTGCCTCTTTCAACAGAGGCCTGGCACAGCAGGCTGGAAAGGACACCTGGATGTCAGAGGCAGTAGTGTGGAGGTCTGGAGTTGGTGACGAATGTTCTGGCCTGGAATGACAAGGGCCGTAGAGTCCCCGAGAGTAGCAGGCAGGCCAGGCTGTATTCAGTGCAGAACTAGTTTGGAAGATGGCGCCTTCCCCCTAAAAGGCTTTTCAACTGGGGATGAGGGGCTTCTCTCTGTTGTCTTGAGAGAAAGCATTGAGAACAGGTAGAATGGGTGGATGGAAGGACACAGCAGAGTGAGTGGCCCTGAGCAGCCAAGTTCATGATGATCGCTGTGACTGTTATGAGTGTGAGTTGCTGTGACTGAGTTAGTCCCTGGCAGACCCTGGAGAACACACTACTGCATTTTCCTCTTTGTATTTTGTTTTTCAAACAATGCATTTATCATTTCACAGTTCTGTAGGTCAGAAGTCTGGGTGGGCTCAGTTGTTTCCTCTGCTCTGGGTCACCCAGCCAAATTCAAAATGTTGTCTGTCCTGGGCTCCTCTTCGGGGTGTGGGACCACGTGTCCCCTTAACGACTCGAGGTGTTGAAAGAATCAAGGTCTATGCATAAAAGGAAGCAGAGTCTTCCTTGTTTTATTGGCTCAAGTTAGAGGACCTTCCCAGCTTCTAGAAGTAGCCTATGTCCCCATGGCTTGTGGTCCCCTCGTCTTCAAAGGCAGCAGCAATGGCTGGCTTTCTTCTTGGGCTGCAGATGGCCCTGGTTCCCAGCTGAGGCTCTTCTCCCTGGAAGCTCCTTCTCTTGTGTCCCCTCCGCCACCCCATTTCTACGGATCTTTCCAACTTTCTTCTACTTTGATGTTCTTTTTCTTTTGCCGTCCTCCATCATATGTGATGTTATAGTCAGTTTCTCCTTGCTGTGACAAACGTCCAACCAGAAGCAGCTTGATGGGAGGGATAGGTTTATCTTGGCTTACAGACTCCAGGGGAAACTCCGTGATGACAGGGGAAATGGTGGCATGAGCAGAGGGTGGACATCACCGCCTGGCCAACATCAGGCGGACAACAGCAGTAGGAGAGTGTGCCCAACTCTTTGTAGGGGGAGCTGGCTGACCCCCATAAGCCCGCCCCCGACAACACAGCTCCAGCAATGTTCCAATTCCCAAACTGCCATCAGCTGGGGATGGAGCATTCAGAACGTGAGTTTGTGGAGGACATCTGGATGAAACCGATACATGTGATAAATGTGGATGAGCCCAGTATTGTGAAAGTCTTGTGCAGACGACGGCAGCCAGTGTGGGGTCCTGAGAGCAATGGCCACACACTTCTTTCTTTTCATCTCCTCCTCCACAACATTCGCTGAGCCTTGGAAGGTGGGATACAGATGTCTCATTTAGCACTAAGCACTCAATGGTCACTTGTTCTTGGTACTTTTCATGACTTTTGAGTCTCCCTGATAGTCAGTGGCAACCTCTCCTGTCATTTTAAAATCAGGATGTTCTTGAATTGTGGGAGCTCTTTATATATTATGTGTTAACCCCTTTCAGATATCAACTGTGTTTTGATGCACAGCAGTTTTTAATTTTGATGTAGTTCAATTGATCTGTTCCTACTATTATCGCCTAGGCCTTCAATGTCATATTTAAGAAACCATTACCAAATCTAACCTCAGAAAGCACTTTCTGTGTGTTTCCTTTTCAGAGTTTAGTGGCTGATGATGCCTTTAATCCCAACATTTGGGAAGCTGAGGCAGGAAGATTATTGCAGGTCCAAGGCTAGACTACATAGTGAGTTCCAGGCCATCCTGGGCTACAGAGTGAGACTCTGTACCTTGTTCAATCCATCCTGAGCTACTAATCTTTCTTTAAGGAGTCGGGCAAGGATCCATCTTCATCGTGCACCACGTGGACCTCCAGGTTTCCAGCCCACTTATTCAAGGTCACTCTGGCCTCAATGAGTGGTTTTGTCATTCTCGCTCTTGTCAGAAATCACTGATGGGCTTGGGAGATCCTCTATGGATGGGGTACTTCCCTCAGGAACACGAGGACCTGAGTGTCATACCCAGAACCCATTGAAACGTTGGCTGTGGCACAGTGCGCCTGACCCGTGGTTGCAGAGCTGGGCAGACAGGAGAGTCCCTGGAGCTCACTGGCTGTAGCTAGTCTAGCCAACTGGTGAGCTCTGAGACTCTCAAAGAGAGACCCTGTCTCCAAAAACGACAGTGTTCCTGAGAAATAGCACTTGAGGTTGTCCTCTGGCCTCTGCATGCATGTGCACGCATGAGCACACCCCACGTGATTCCACCCATGTGAACATGTATGCACACATCATTTGACCATCTATACCAAGCCTTATTCCTGGGATTTTTATTTTCCTCCAACTGGTTATATGTCTGGCCTGAGTACCAGTGCCACCTGGACAGACTGATGTCATTTTAAATGACCTTTGAAGCAGGAACTGTGAGACGTGCATCTCCTGCCACGTTCCCTGACTGGCTCATTTTTCGTAGGGACTGCAGTCACAGGGGAGCTTCCATCCCGCCATCAGTCCACAGGGGTGCTGGCTGGGATCCTTGCCTCCAGGGACTGCAATCAAGTCAGAGCCCTGTGGTTACACAAGTTCTCCGCAGCCTTTTAAAAAGCGATAGGGAGAAAAGAAGGAAGAAATGGAAGCACCGGGAAGAAAGTCACAGGAAATACTCTCATGGGAAATCCTCCATTGTATATCAGGGGTTTTAAGAGGTAGTGACGAAGCTATCTAAGTCTGAAGGGAGAAAAACCATAGGAGGATGTGAGCCACATTAGCGGTGGCTGATCCTGGGGATGGGCTTTTAGTCATTTTAATGTCTTTTGGGTGCTTTTCTCTATTTCTCATTTTCTGCAATAAGAATAAAAAAGATTCTTTTTTGTTGTTATTTTTTGAGGTATTGTCTCCTTCTAGCCCAGGCTGACCTGGAATTCACTATGCAGTCTCAGGGTGGCCTTGAACTCACAGCGATCCTCCTACCTCTGCATCCCGAGTGTTGGGATTAAATGGGCCCAACTAGAAAAAAGATATTTTTAGAAGTGAACAAACAAGGGACCACCATGAGCTTGCGCCAACTACCCCTGCTCACTGGCCTTCGTGGCTTGTCTTATGATATATCTGTCTCCCGCCCTGTCATTCAACACTATCCCAGGAATGGAAAACAGCCAACTCTATGGTCAAACATTTGTTCCATAAAGCCTGTAAGTGCTGTTAGCCTGTGTGTTACTTAACAACCTGGATGCCATCCTGTGGTCTGCAGGCACACAGAACACTGCCCAGCTCCACACTAGCTCTGTGCCCCGAGGCACCTCACTTAACCTCTCTGATCCTCAAAGTCCTTTTAAAAGGAGGACTGTGGCAAGGAGCCAGCAAGGAGGCACGGGTAACATGCTTTGCAGCGTGGGCATCCAGTGAGCCGTATGAGGGGGTCTTGTCCCTGCCAGTACAGTCCTTCTGGGTTTCAGTCCACAGACATCGACAATCACCACGCGCTCATCGAATACAACGACTCTGATGGCAGCTTCGTCCTCCAGGACTTCAATACCCGCAGCGGCACGTTCGTCAACGAGTGTCACATTCAGAATGTGGCCGTGAAGCTGATCCCAGGTGACATCCTGAGGTTTGGAACTGCAGGGCTCACCTACGAATTGGTCATCGAAAACCCCTCTCAGGTGAGCCAGGGCATTGCAGATGGGGGTGGGGTGGGGATGTACCCGGCTGGGTGGTCTCCTTAGGTACAGCTGCAGGTGGTACTTAATTCTAGAATCTCACTTGCACACACATGGCAGCGACCAGTTCCACCTGCCCAGCCCAGGTGCCTCCCAGAGGGCTGAGGGAGGAAAGAGTCCCGGCTCCTCCCTCTGGACATTTGCTTGTATTCCATGCAAGCAGCAGGAAGGACCCTGAACCCCTTGGCCAGAGGAGCTGGGCACGTGCTTTTGGGCACACAGAGGTTGGTACTTGCTCCTCCAGGTCTGGACAATGTCCCCCAATCTGGATTCAGTCCTCTGGTTAGACTGGGTTAAAGTAGAAAGTCACTGGTAATATAGCACAGCCTCGGTGGCGAGGAGGTGTGTTCAGTCCCCTGAGGGTGTCACCTTCATTCTGACTTCTGTAAGGAAGACTTCCTCCTCTCCCCACAGGCCTATTTACTCAATCCTAGAGGCCAGCCTGGACTTTATACTTTGAGTGTCAACTGAGGTCGTGTTGTTATTTATCTTGTCACTCAAATTGTTCTAACCTTGGCCACTTGTGCTCTTATTAAGTCGGTCACTCTGTCCCTGGCATAACTCCACCGGCTTCTTGCTCGTTTTTATTTTTTCTCTGTTTATTTTTCTTAGATGATTTCATACATATATATTGTAATTTTATCAGATAGACCCCCATTGTTCTCTTTCATCTCCCTCCAAACCCCTTTGTCTTCAGCCCCCCCATACTAGTAGACACATCACAGGAGAGCATGAACCTGCCCCCAGCAGTCAGTAACTATCACTAGCTCCTTGGGGATGAATGAAGAGTCTTAAGTCCCTCTTGCATCCGTGATAGCATGGTAACTGGCCCTATATCGTGCATAAACCATACTTCTTTATTTTCTGCTGTTGCAAGATACTTAGAGCTCAGGGTTTATTTGCCCTTCCTCAACCCCAAAATCTGCCAGAGGCCTTTAGCTTACACCACTGTTTGCCAACTGTTAATCCAGTTGAGGCAGCAAACACCGTCAGTGTGTACCAGGCACCGTGCTGGGTGCCTGGTCCCACCAGCAATCTGTTAGTAAATGTTTAACCAGCAGGTCCTGGGAAAAGTAGAGCCTGTAAAGTCACTGATAGAATTGCCAGCCCACTCCTCACAGACAACAATATAGTATACCACGCTCATTATTGTAAATCCCAGAGAGCATTCATTCTCACTGCTGTGCCCATTATTTACTTGGGTTCTGAAGTTCAAAGCCATACATTTGTCGATGCAAATGACACAGCTCTCATCTCACAGGGGATAAAAGGTAGTTTATTCTGGAGCCAAATATGAGTGACCATGGCCCAGAAACACAGATTTAGGTTACCCCAATTCCATGCCCCAACGTGTTAACAATTCCACACAGGTTTTATAGGTCCAGAACAGAAAAAAGTCATAAATCAAGGCCTGTTTCAAATACACTGGCTGACCATCAGGTAGGCGGGTTCCAGCAAAGTGGGGAAGCCTCCACCATAGGCTTCAGATGCTGTCTGATGACATCCTTAGCACCTTGGGTTGGTGGAAGCTGGGGGTCTGTTCTTACATTCCAAAAAGGATCACACCTGATCAGCTGATCGTCACCAGGATGTTAGGTCAGGCACAGAGGTGGGCAGTAAATGGCTATAGGGGAACTAAAGATGGCATAAGGTGATCTGGCTCTCACCTGGCAACATGCCATCTCCCTGCCATGCCAGGGATCTTCTCAGCCCATTCAGCCTTGCTGGAAGCAGGTGCAGTAGATGCAGGCTGTTCTGGGAACTTTAGTTCACACCTTCATACTTGCTGGGGCAGGGCTCAAATCTCCTTAGCCCCAGCATATGTTGTTAAGCTAAAATTTTCTTCTTTAAATATATTTTTATTCATTTATTTGCAAAGAGAGAGAGAATGGGTACACCATGGCCTATAGTCACTACAAACAAAGTCCAAATGCATAGGCCACTTTGTGCATCTGGCTTTTAATAAAAGTTATTTAGGGCTGGAGAGATGACTCAGCAGTTAAGGCACTTGCAAAGCCTAACAACCCAGGTTTGATTCTTCAGGGCCCATGTAAAGCCAGATGCACAGTGGCACGTGCATCTGGAGTTTGTTTGCATTGTCTACAGATGTAATAATGGGCATAGTGTTGGAGTTTGTTTGCAGTGGTTACAGGTTCTGGCATGCCCATTCTCTCTCTCTCTCTCTCTCTCTCTCTCTCTCTCTCTCTCTCTCTCTCTCTCTCTCTGTGTGTGTGTGTGTGTGTGTGTGTGTGTGTGTGTGTTCCTGTGAGTACATGTGCTTGTGTGCCACAGTGTGCATGTGGAAGTCAGTGGACAACTTTTGGGTCCTTTCTGCCATCCCACCTCATCTGAGGCAGGTTTCTCTTGCTCTTGTTCTGCTGTTGTTTTTGCTGGGTTCCCTAAAAATTCCCAGAAAATTCTCCTCTCTGCCTCCCTCACACAGTCAGAGTGCTGGGATTACAGAACCCTGCCATGGTTTCCAGATCTTTACATGGGGTCTGAGGATTGAACGCGGGTGCTCAGGTTTGAGTGCCGAGTTCTTTACCCACTGACCCATCTCCCTGGGCTGTATGCATATTCAGTCTGAGGATGTGGCCCAGTGGGTAGAATGCTTGTCTGACATGCACAAAGATTCAGGTTTGATCCCCAGCAGCACAGAAAATCCAGTACGGTGGCACATGTCTCTAATCTCAGCCTTCAGGAGGTAGAGGCAGAAGGATCAGGAATTCAGGGTTCAAGGACATCCTTGGCTACATAGTGAATTCCAGGCCAGCCTGGGATACATGAAACCTTGTGTGGCAGCTACCTTCTCATTGCTGGAATAAAGCACCTGACCAAAAGCAGATGATGAGAGGAAAATTTTTATTTTGGTTTATAGTCTTGAGGGAAAGCTTCCTGATGGCAAGGGAAAGTATGGCTGGAAATCACCCCCTTGCCAAGCAGTGAACCAAAGCTCAGAGCAGCAAGGGGGAGCTGGCTATAACAACTCAAAGTTGGCCACAGGAACTCACACCTCCTCCAGCAAAGCTCCACCTCCCAAATTGACATCAACTGGGAACCAAGCATTCAAAGCACACAAGTTTATGAGGGACCACCACAGCCTGCATCAAAAATGAAGGATAAACAGCCAGGTGCAAGGACAATCAACCAGGTGCAAAGATAATCAACCAGGTGCAAGGACAATCAACCAGATGCAAGGATAAACAGCCAGGTGCAAGGACAATCAACCAGGTGCAAGGATTAAACAGCCAGGTGCAAGGACAATCAACCAGGTGCAAGGATAAACAACCAGGTGCAAGGACAATCAACTAGGTATAAAGATAAACAGCCAGGTGCAAGGATAAACACAATTTGATCTTACCATAAATGAAATTACTCAGCATTGAACAAGATGCAGATCCAAAAATCTGCCACAACATGGTGAGCCCTGAGGACATTATGCCAGTCACAGAGACCAATTATGGGGCTGGAGAACTAGCTCATCAGTTAAAAGTGCTTCCTTGCAAAGCCGGACTTCAGTTCCCTAACGCGAACATAAAGCTGAACACAAACCAGCACACAACCTCCTCCAGTGGGAGGCGGAACACGTAAATCGAAAAGGCTAAATAAATAGCAAGGGAGAGGGAGTGTCCCCAGCAGTGTGTCTGCAGACCTCCACACACACGTTATGAGCACGCCCATATATGCACACGTCATACACATACATCCTGATACACACACTTAATTTTAAATAAGACAAATTTCCTAGAGCTGTAACAAAAAATTTTCCCAATGCACTTTAAAACTGAGGTGTACCCAGATTCTTGTCATATAAATTTAAAGAATTAAAATTATGCACTACGAGAGAATAAATTTAGTGGGAGACTTTATTAAGTTGAGGAGAAAATATTAAGAAGGGGAAATATAGGAGACTCCCATCATGGGAAAAAAAGATCCATGTGGGAAAAAAAAAAGACCTAGCCTCCCACCACAGCCCTGGTGGCTGTGGTGAGGGCTCTTACCTAAACCTGGAGATTTCCATGTCTCTGCTGGCCAGCCATGAGGAAGACAGAGAGAACTTGTCTCTTTCAGGTGGGTATCTTTTTTGGCTCAGGTGAGCTGGAGAGACAGCTGATTAGTCTAGCTTTGACCTGTCACAGTTCCAGGATTATTTGAGTTCTAGTGAGAGACAGACCTCCTACTCTAGGGAGGGGCTCAGATTCTTTAATTTTGGGGGCCCAGCCACCCTAACCTGTCACAGAGCAATCAGGTTTATAGAGAGAGGGGGAAGAATGGTGGTCTCCAGGAGCTCAGGGAGGGGAAAGGAGTTCTCAAGATTCGTCACAGCCGTTTGAATATTCTTAAACCCCTTACGTGGACATCTAAGGATGTTTCAGATGGTAAATTTTATGTTTTCTTCTTGTTAGTATTAGTTTTGAGACCCTCAATCTCACCCCAGCCTCCGTGTTGGCATTACAGGCATGCATCACCACACATCCTGTTATATATATATATATATATATATATATATATATATATATATATATATATATATATATATATATATATATATATATAAAACTTTTAAGAACTTAAGAACCAGGCTTCCCCTTCTCCCTGGGCCCCCTCCCTCAGAGCTGGCACATCTTTCAGCCCTAGAAGTCAGCAGGGGCCAGGGATCCTAGTTCCCAGCATAAACTCCTTGGCCTTAATTGGATCACACACTGCAACTGTCAATCAGTCTCTATGTTCAGGGCATGTGATTGGCTGGTTGCTTAGCCCTGCCCACAAAATTGGAAGTGGAAAGGTGCCCAGAAGCTAGAAGAAGTTGACACTTGTCTCTGGAGCATGCTTATTGGAGGGATGGGCACCTCCAATGGAAGTCGAGAGAAGACAGAGGCTGTAGGCCTTGGAAGGAGACATGTGGCCACCGCAAAAGCTCTTGGAAAGTGTGCCGTTCGTGCCCAGAAGGCAGGAAAGCAGAGGCAGAGAGGGACACAGAGAGAACAGGGAGGGAAGGAAAGAGTCACAAAAGGAACACGGGGAGGGAGAGAGAACACACAGAGAAAGGGAAGGAGGAAGAGAAGGAAGGCAGGAGAGGGATGTGCTCCCTGAGCCTGGGCGGCTCCTCCAAGGGTTGTCCTGGGCAGAGGTGAGTCCAAGTCAGTACAGCACTTGTGGGTGTCATCATTAAAGCACGAGGCAGGGAGGAGAAACGTTTCACCAAGCCTTGTTCAAGGTTGCCCCTTCTGGGGGCCCAGATGACAATCCTGGGGTCTTTTGAGGTAACAGGTCCTGCTGGGCAACCACAACACCTTCCTGGGTCCCATGCTGTAAGGCCCCTGGGTTGCTCCCTGAAGAGCATTGGCAGAGCCAGGTCTTCTGGAGACAGAATGAAGGCTGATGGGGCCCCCAGAGCTCTCAACCTTGGAGACACATGGACCAAAGTTTCCAAAAATCAGAGCTGAGGAGTCCTCAGAGCTGGCCTGAAGCCCAGTGACCTGCTCACCCATGCGCTCAGCCGCTCTCTGAGGAAGAAGGGAAGGCCTGCCTCCTTCAGGGTGGCATTTCACCAGCTGAGCGGCTCTTTCATGGCTTTAGAGAAACCACCGTCATGGTGGTTTGAATGGGACGTCTTCCTATAGACTCGCGGGTTTGAATACTTAATCCCGAGTTGGTGCTGTTGTTCCAGAAGGTTGTGGAACCTTCAGGAGATGGAGCCTTGCTGGAAAAGTGTGTCACTGGGGGTGGGCATTGAGGTCTTATAGCCAAGCCCCTCTTCCTCCCTCTACTTCCTCCCTGCTGATGTGAGAATGTGGCTTCTGGCTTCCTCTCCTGTCATACTTTTCCTGTCATGATATACTTCTCACATCTGAAAGCTAAAAGTAAACCCTTGCCTTCCTTACATGGCTTCTGGTCAGGTATTTCGTCCCAGTTCCAAGAAAGTAACCAACACAGTTCTTGCCCTGCCACAGGGCCGTCCATGTTGACTGCGTTCAGTTAGCTGCTGCATGGGAATCTCTTGGTGTAATAACTGTCATGATGGTGAGCCAGCGACCCACCACAAGGCCGCTGGCAGGAAGGGAAGACAGAACGGGGGAGGGCAGAGCAGTGCAGCCCATCACTACTGAATGTTTTCTCCCTTGATCCTCCTGTCTGCTCTGCAGGCCTCCTACCCATGGACGAGGGGCCCAGCACCTTGGCCAAGACCACAGCCACCCCGAGGCACTCAGCAAACAAGCCAGTCGCCCTTGCCACCTCACATACCCTTCCATCCAGGCATCCGGCCGGCAGCTATGCAAAGGAGCTGGTCCCAGTGTTTCTCTGGGCCCATGGGCCCGCAGGCCTCCCATCAGCGGCCCATGAGTGCCAGCGGGAAGATGTTCTCGTTTGTGGTGGACAAGTCCCCGGTCCTCAAACAAGGTAGCATGGGGCTGCGGGGGTGGCTTTGGGATGGATTTTAAAGCCAAGAAGATAGACAGGCCTTAGTAGGTTTTTTTTTCTTTTCTTGTTTCTGATTCTAAAAATAAAATATGGTTAGTAATATTTTAAAAAATTAAGAACATAGCCAGGCACTAGGGAGACTAGGGAGATCAAAGGATCACTGTGATCTTTTAGGCTAGCCTGGGCTACAGAGGGAGTTCCAGGTCAACCTGAGCTAGAGTGATACTCTGCTCAAAACACACACACACACACACACACATATACACACGTGCGCCCGCGCACTTAAGGACACACAGAACATAAGGAAGTAGTTGTAAAAAATAGCTGTGGGCCTGGGCTGGGGCTCAGCTGGTAGAGTCCTTGCCTAGCATGTGCGAAGCCCTGGGTTTGATCCCCAGAACCACATAAAACCAGGCATGGTGGGTCATGCCTACAATCTCAGCAATCAGGAGGTGGAAGCAGGAGGATCAGAAGTTTAAGGTCATCTTGGCATCTCAGTGAGCTCGAGGCCAGCCTGGGCTACATGAGACCATATCTTAAAAAAAAAAAAGACAGAAAAGACAGCTGTCTACTGTGTAATCCGTATCACCTGGATTTGTTCATTGAGTTCTGGGCATGTCCCCCAGACTGTCCATCCGGCAATTCCCCGGTGCAGAGTGTGAAGTGGTGGGCATGTATGTTCACAGGTGGGCACAGGAGTTGATGACTGAAATCCCCTCAGCTCTCCATAGCCCCTGGGGTGCTCATACTGTTAAGCATGGTGCAGGAAAGAGGAGACAGAGCTAGCTCACCTAGGGAAATGCCTTCGGCCATGGTGTTTTGGATAATACTATCTCGGGGACTGTCCACACACAGCCTGCTAATATGGGGCATGTTCTCATATGTCCCTGATCCTGTTATCCCCAGAGTTTTGTGGCCTTTGGGGATGGGACTTCTGGTCAGTCCCCTGCCCTCTTGGTCACAAAAATTTCAATGAGCCTCGGTGATGGAGCAGTTAGCAACTCAGGCCTTGGTCAGGATCCACAGGCTTCTTCCATGGACTTGTTATTTCTTTCATTTAGAATTTCTAAAGACATGTTTTTTTTTTCCTTCTTTCCTTCTTCCTTTCTTTCTCAGAGAGATAGAGACAGACAGAGAGAGAGAGTATATAAGAACCTCAGGGCCTCTTGCTGCAAACAAACTCCAGATGCATGCACCACTTTGTGCATCTGGCTTTATGTGGGTACTGGGAAATCAAAGCCAGGTCAACAGGCTTTGCAAGCAAGCACCTTTAACCACTAAACCATCTCCCAACCCTGGATATGAACATTTTTAAACACCCAGCAAAGTAAAAAGAATTTGACTGAAGCTGTGCCCTGTGGTACATGCCTGTAATGTCAGCTACTAAGGAGGCTGAGGCAGACAGATCTCAGGTTCAATGTCTGCCTGGGCTACAAAGTAAGTTCAAGGTCAGCCTGGGTAATGTAGCAGGATCCTGTCTCAAAATAAAAGTAGGAAGAGAGCTGGATATATAGCTCAGTTATACAGGACTTTCCTGGCGTGTGTAAGAAGGCTGAGCTCCATCCCGAGCACTGCAAAAAA
>PVHP010010058.1:0-48735 GCA_004024765.1 Zapus hudsonius | reverse complement strand
GCCCATTCTCCATTCTCTCTCTCTCTCACTCTCTCTTTCTCAAATAAATGAATAAGTAAAATAAAACAAGCTCGGTTTCTCCAGTGATTTTAAAAAATAGATTTTTTTTTTTTTTTTTTTGGTTTTTTAAGGTAGGGTCTCGCTCTAGTCCAGGCTGACCTGGAATTCACTATGTAGTCTCAGGGTGGCCTTGAACTCATGGCCATCCTCCTACCTCTGCCTCCCGAGTGCTGGGATTTAAGGTGTGCGCCACCACGCCCGGCTAAAAATAGATTTGTTTTGTATCTGACATTATTTATGAAATTTTTTTCCTCTTTAGTCATTATCTCATTATATAGTCTAGATTGATCTCCACTTATCCTCTTGACTTTTTTTTTTTTTTTTTTTAAGTTTCAGCCTCAATCTCTGTGTTACCCAGGCTGGTTTCAAGTAAGTCATCCACCTGCCTCATCCTGCCTCAGTCTTTCAAGTACCTTGGACTAAAAGTACCAACTCCCATGCCTGGCTCAGAAACTCCTAACTAGTCATGTGACCATGCAGTTTCTGTAGTTCTGTAATTAACACAGGCCAAAGTGACTTTATGGTACTTTATGGCAGAGAGAGAGAGAGAGAGAGAGAGAGAGAGAGAGAGAGAGAGAGAGAGAGAGAGAACACCAGGGCCACCACCTTGTGGGTCTGGCTTATGTGGGTACTGGGGAATTGAACCCAGGGCCTTAGGCACTGGAGGCAAGTGCCTTAACCGCTGAACCATCTCTTCAGCCCAAAAAGCACAGTATTTAAAAAAAAAAATTTATTTGTTTTCAAAGTAGGGTCTCACTCTTGCCCAGGCTGACCTGGAACTCACTCTGTAGTCTTAGGCTGGCCTTGAACTCACAATGATTCTCCTTCTTCTGCCTCCCTAGTGTTCAGATTAAAGGCATGTGCCACGATAACTTTAATAGTATTACTGTTCATTTAAGGGGTGATTTTTCAAAATGTATGGCATACTTACAGAGACTTTCTAAATTGCAGTTTGTTCATATCAACAACTTAAAACTCATCTGCAGAGCACATCAGCTTGTGCACGAAGGCTATAAGTTTATGTTTGACGAGAAGCTGGTCACAGTGTGGTCTGCTCCTAATTACTGCTATCGCTGTGGAAACATTGCTTCCATCATGGTCTTCAAAGATGTCAACACAAGAGAACCAAAGTTATTTCGGGCAGTTCCAGATTCAGAACGTGTTATTCCTCCCAGAACGACGACTCCGTATTTTCTTTGAGGCCATCACCATCCTGCTGGCCCAGTTTTTGCCCTCTTCTTACCCCAACTTTCTTGTATTATCCTCTACAATATACTTTTTATTGAGCACTTTGCTGCTGAAATGCTGCCTCTTGCCTTTTTTTTTAATTTTAAATTATCTGAATTTATTGTTTGTTATGGCGTCTGTAGCAATGTTTTCCTATCAGTTTTGTCACCTGTTCCATCCCCACCTTGGACTCATTTGAGAAGACTTGAAAAATGTCTTAATCCTCACCCTGCTGCATGTAGCTCTTGCTTATTTACTGGTCTGGGGAGACAGGATGCTTCCTTTTTAAAGAAAAAGCCAATTGACAACTACAATGAAATACTCCTCCTTTTGTATCATTCAGCCTTTTGTTTTTAGTTCGGTAAGTTTTAAGAAATTTCAGCAGCAAAGTTGTTACTCAGTGGGCGCAATGGACTACACAGACGCCTCAAGTTATGTACACCTGTCCCGGCTGTCAACTCCACTGTCCTTTGTTGGATGACATTTCAAAAGGATATAAAATAAATTGGTCTAAAGGGCTGCCCTCCTTGTTGTGTTTTTAAATTTTAGTTAAAAACTGCTACAGCTTATGACTTTGTACATGAAAATAATTGTATTGGTCTTTTTTCAGATTTCATGTATTTTTTAATAAAGTAATCTTAAAACCCAAATAGGTTAAGTGTTAGAAATTTAAAAAGCTTACATTGTTCCTCCCCTCCTAATTAGAGTTCTTGATCTCCTTTTGGTTATTGAGTCTAAAACTGCAATTGAAATTCAATAGTATTTATTTTTTAAAAAATCACTAAACTGTGCCTAAAGAACATAACTGCCATATTAATGTTTTGATTTGTATCCTCTATAGTAATAGGAAAACATTTGATACTTGTAATTCTGATGTGTTCATTTGATACCAGTTGAATAGAATGTGATTGATCCAGTTTACAATCTATCATGAATATCATTAAGAACATGTAATTTTCAATAGGAATTATTCTTTTGCTGTAATGCTTAACCTTAACTTTTACAAAGTGTTCAGTTTTTAATTGCAGCTGGAAAGTTAAAAAATACAGAGCCCTTGTATTTGTGAACTGTACTCTGAAGTGGATTTTTAGGATGTGGAAAAAGGCAGACTGTCCTTTTTTTTTGTAAAGGTCTGTGATACCATATTTCAGCTTTGTACAAGTAATTTGAATATCCAAAAGGTGTGATGATCAGTTCATAATATGCAACTGTCCACTTAATAAGGACAAGTGTTCTACTATCCCTTTTGACTGTGGTCATAAATGATGTTGGAATATACCATTTTGTGAAATAGTTGGTATCCCTTTACTACTATAATTATTTTTTTGTCATCCCAGGAATTTTTATGTGAAGCCAGCCAATTAATAAAGCACTTTAGCATTTGTTCAGGTAGTTTTAAAAAGCAAACTTTCCCCTTCAGGATAAGAACGTCCAGGTTACCTAAAAATGCAATAAAAATCTTTATAGTATAAGCTTCTTGGCACATAATTTTTTTTTCAATCAGGGTTTTCTGTTACAGAATGAGCACAATGCTGTTTTCTCTTTCCCCAACCATTCAGCTCCTTGTACAGTTTCTGATTATATAGCTCTATGAAAGAAATGGCTGAGACATTTGCTGCACACACTTGAACTAATGGTGAGTCGGTAGCTTTGTGTGGCTGCCCTAACCCCAGTGTAATTCAGGTGGAAAGGTATTTTTATCTCACAGGAATATGTAGCTATGTATTTTACTAATTGTGAAACACTGGAATTAATGATGCAGACAACTCGGTGTGGTCTTTGATCAGCTCTTTGCAGTATTTCTTTTTCCTGTTACCATGAATTGTATTTCATTGCTTCATTATAAGTTGTATCAATAAAATGGATATCCCTCAGCCCTCCCTTTCCATTGAACACTCCTTATCTTGGGCAATATAATTGTTTCCATTCTCCCTGTAATGTGACTTTTAGTTTTAAGTCATGGTGTATTACATTTGTTTTTCAATAGCTGGACATGTGCCAATAATATTCTGTCCATTCCTTGACTCCCATCTCTGTTTTGCCCGAGTTTTCTTTAAATGAATAATGGCTTTTTGCATGAAAAAAAAAGTTTTTACTCTTAGATGTGTGAAGAGAAGAGAGTGAATGTATTGGACTTTGTAAGCCTAAAAGGAATATTTGGATCCCTCTAATAAATAAGGGCTATATGTTATATAGAGTAATTGTGTGGTGGGAGATAACTTGAAGTCATAGATTTGTAGGCAAGGGAATCTGTTACTTCTTGTTTCTGGGCTGAATGTAAAATCCCTTATGTTGTATTAATGGGGCTAAGAACTATTTTTATTTGCCTATGATATACTTGGTTTCTAATAAAATGTCCCAGGCTTTAGTGAGAACTGTCTATTTTGAATTGCCATTTACTCTTTCCTCATTTGGCTGAAATGCTCTTGGCTACTTTTTTATAGGTTAATGTGTCTTCCTGAAGAATCTCACTTCTTTAAATGTGTTCTTTTGAGTGTGATCCTAAAAAGCCTGAATCAAGAACACAGTCAATATGCAACCTGCAGCAGCTCCTATGCTGTCCGGATGTCTAGAACTCTTGGAAGATTTTGACATCATTTTGCTTTTGAAATAAGGTTCAGAATGTTTATTGCACTAACATTTGTGTTTTTCCTCTGGGTGAACCCGTCACCAGGTGTTGGAAAATGCCTGGACTGTGAAAACAAACTAGGACACTCTCCAAACCTCTACCCTTGTCAGAAATAGAATCGGTTTCTGTCAGCTTCCAGAAAATTGTGTATCAGAGTTGAAGAGATTTAATAGCAAGTGTCCAGATTTTTAAATGTCATTGTTTTTTAAATGTTAATGTTTGTAAAGCACTTTTCATTTCTTTGAGTGAAAGGTGCTGTATCCCCTCAGTACAAATTAATAAAAAGATTATAGGAAGTTTGTGAGAAATTAATTTTATCTAATGCATAATCTGTAATATGCCCTGACATAATTGAAATTTCAAAAATGCTGATTACTTGGTTGCTTGACTGGTAAACAGAATCTTCTTTCTGCATTTGCTTCTGGGCTAAGTATTCTAATTCCTTAAAAGCGAATTTGTTGTTACAACCTGGATCAGGCACCCAAAGTCATGCTTCATGAGATCATCACAACTCGTTCAGTTCTGTATTTGTAGTGTGCAATAATTCTGAGGAAAGAGACAGTAATAAATGCAAAGAGAGCTATTTAGAGAGTCCCTTAGCGTGATGCCAAACACATTTGCTTTAGGAAGGCTGGTTCCTTATTCTCCACTTGTTCATTTTCTATCTCCTCCTTTATGAAAACATAACTTTCTTTCTCTCATGAGAATAAGCCTATGCTTAATTTGAAAATGGAATTTCTTTTGTTAATACTTTACTCCACTCAGCCCATTATGCTTCTCACCACTCTGATTTTGTGTAGAAATGTGAATGGAATAGTTTAAAAACAAAAGAGGGCAGGGGAGATTGTACAGCAGTTAAAGGCACTTGCTTGGCCAGATGCACAAAGTGGGTCATGTATTTGGAGTTCGTTTGCAGTGGCAAGAGGCCCTGGTTTTCTCAGTCTCCTTGAAATATAAAATATTTTATTTATTTATTTTTGGTTTTTTGAGGTAGGGTCTCACTCTAGCCCAGGCTGAACTGGAATTCACTATGTAGTCTCAGGGTGGCCTTGAACTCACAGTGATCCTCCTACCTCTGCCTCCTGAGTGCTGGGATTAAAGGCTTGTGCCACCACGCCTGGCATATTTTATTTTCTTGATACTTTGAGGCAGGTTCTTACTCTAGCCCAGGCTGTCCTGGAACAGTTTCTGTAGTCCCCAGCTGGCCATGAACTCACACAGTGATACTCCTACCTCTGCCTCCCGGAGTGCTGGGATCAAAAGTGTGTGCCACCATGCCCAACAATTATTTTAAAATAATTTTAAAAAAGCTAATTGAGTTCATCTAGGTAAATACGCATACCCTATTTTATGGTATCCTTGATTTCTAACTATATTGCCCTCCACCCCCCACCTGGATTAGAGAGGACAGGTAACTTGTTCAAGATTACCCAGAAAATCTAGCACTTTAACCCCTGTTGTTGGACACACAGGAGTATGTCTTAAGTTTTCTATTTTAAGCAGTATTAGTTTTTGTAGTGCTGTGACCCTGAGCACACTGAATTCTTTGAATCTTACATTTTTCTAAAATAAAAGGATATCATAAAAATAGCACACCTAAAATGCCCAGTACCTGGTCTGATGCTTCCATTTATTGAGGATTTTCATTGCCCAAATTCAGAGTGAGTGAAAAGTAGAAGACACCAAGGTGAAACAGGTTTTAACAGTGTATCTTAGTGCAAATTAATGTGGAAATGTTTGATGTAGGATGGAGTAATTGAGATTTTAAAAATATGAAATAAGAGCTGGAAGGATGGAGCATACTTATTTTAAAGTAAAAACTCGAAAGTGGAGATTACTTGAACAAGACTTTCGGGTGCATTTTGGCCTGGTCTGAGAATGAAGAGGTGTTGTGTTTGACAATGCTTATTATGTGTCAGACTTGGTCAGTTATTGAAGATGCTGGGAAGTAGGACTTTAGTCAATATTTTAAGAAACACTGAGGGACTGGAGAGATGGCGTAAAGGTTAAGGCTCTTGCCTGCAAAGCCTAAAAACCTGGGTTCAAGTCCCAGTACCCATGTAAAGTCAGACGCACAAAGGGACATATGCATCAGGACTTTGTTTGCAGAGAGGTTGGAGACCCTGACATATCCATTCTCTTTCTCTCTGTATCTGTCTCTCTCCTTGCAAATAAAAACAAAAAGAAACATCAAAGTATTTTTTTTTCGTTTTTTTCCAGGTAGGGTTTCATTCTAGTCCAGGCTGACCTGGAATTCCCTATGTAGCCTCAGGGTGGCCTTGAACTCACAGCAATCCTCCTACTCTGCCTCCCGAGTGCTGGGATTAAAGGTGTGCACCACCACGCCTGGCTTTAAAGTGTTATTTTAAGAGTACATCTGGGAGCTGGAGAGATGGCTCAGCATTTGAAGGTACTTGCCTGCAATGCCTAATGGCCCGGGTTCAATTTCCAGTACCCACATAAAGCTAGATATGCAAAGTGGCACGCATATGTGTCTGGAATTTATTTGCAGTGGCAAAAGGCCCTGTATGCTCATTTCTCTCTTACAAATAAAACGATAACTTTCTATTAGTAAACTGTTTCTATTAAAGTGTGGCCTTGTTACTATAGAAAAAGAAAGATAGCCATGTGCTTATGTACTGGTAATTTTGGGTGCCTAAGTCTGTCAGGAAATGCAGTGAAAGGCTGGGAATGTAGCTGAGTTGTTAGAGTGCTTGCATTAAACCCTGGGCTCGATCTCCACTACTGCATAAAACTGATGTGGTGGAGGAGGTGGAGACAGGAAGACAGAAGTTCAAGGTCATCCTCAGCTACATAGAGCTGGAGGCCAGTCTGAGTTACATGAGACTCTGTCCTAAAAATGCAGGGAAATTTATTTTAAAAATGATTAACTGGTGTAGACCTCAGGACCATATGCAATGGCACAGAATGGCTAGGATCATTCTTTTTAGGCCTTTCCAAATGGAACACATTTAGTTACTGCATGGATTCCTTTTGCAGTACTGTTTTTATTTTCCCATCTGATAAAAAGATTATCTTACTTTCAAAAAATCTTGCACCAAGCTTGTGATCTTTTCTGTAAAGCATGCTTTATTTTGATAGATTTTTACAATTTCAGCCTGGATCTTTGAGGTGTAGCATTGAGTCGACCATTTCTGCAAGATGCAGACAGGGACCGCACTCGAATTGTCTCAGAAGGAAGCTCCTTTTGGTGAGAGTTGCTTTCCATTCGCACCTGCTGGACGCTTTTTTTTGGAGAAAATGCAGCGTTTAATTTTCGTTCTTTCTGGAGCGGTGCGGAGGTGGCAGGAGCCAGCAGGTGTCTGACGCGGGACGGGACGCAGAGCCCAGTGAACCTGTGGGCAGGTGTCTGGCGCGGCAGGTGCAGTTCCCACGTTCGGGCGCACGGTGGCGCCGGTGTCTCCTCCCCCCGCTGCTAGCAGTCTCTAAGGCACCTCCGTCGCCACCTGCAGTCTCAACCAAACCTCTGGGTGGGCCGCGCAGGATGTGACGGCCCGACCGCCCAATCGACGGTCAGACTGTCGGACACACTTAGGAGTAAGCCAATGGGAGCCGGGGACTGTCACGGAGGGGGCGGAGCCCGCTGCGAGCTCGGCCGAGGCGCGAGGCCCTCCTCCCGCCTCTCCGCCTACTCCAGCCTCCGCCGCCTCAGCTTCCCGAGCGAGCCCCGCGGCCGGCGGAGCAGCTCCCGCGGCGGAGCCGGAGCCGGAGCCGGATGGTCAGAGGAGCCCGGCAGCCCCAGCAGCCGCGGAGTCGCCTGGCCCCCAGGTGCAGTCGGGGGCACGGGGCCCCGGGGGCAGCGGCCGGGGTGCGGGCTCGGCGCATCCGGGGCGCGCGAGGCGGGGGCGCCGGGCCGCGAGGGGCCGCGATCGCGGGGGGCGCCGGGCGGAGGGGCGGGGCCGCCAGGGGCCGGGCTCGGTCTCCCGGGCGGCACGGCCACCCGAGGGGCTGGGGGGCTGGCGGCTGCACCCGGCAGACAATGAGGAGGTCGGCGGGGGTCGGTGGTTTTGGGGGGAGCTGGACTGTGACCAATCGGGGCTGAGCATGGGCTGAGGGACCAGAGGGCCAGAGCAAGGGTTAGGGCTCTGCAAGCCTTTAGAGGAGCAGTGGGACCCCTCGATGGATGCATGCAGGGCATAAGGTGGTTTCTAAGGTCAGGTGTGGGCTCCCGAGCCTGTGGTCGTACAGGGTGGGACACAGTGCCCACTGCTACAGTAGGCTCCGGGGATGTGGTCTTGTATCACTTGTAGTTATCCTCCTATCTGTTTGGTCTCTAGACTGACTGGCACAGTGGAGAAACCTCCTCGAAAACGGAAAAGCAGGTAAGGAAGGATTCAGATGCCTTCGTTTTTTGGCTTCATGTTTTTCTGTTTGCCTGACTGCACCTGTGCAGTACTGCATAATTGTACATGGCCAGTAAATGAAGTTTCTTATTCGTCTTTTTTAGTGAACATAACTATGTACAAGATTTTCATTTTGAGGACTGCACATCACTGCCCTCTTTTTTTGGGGGGGGGGTGGGGGGAGAGTCATCTAAAATGGAAAATGAGGAAAATTGAGAGATCCTAGCTTTTACTTTAGTTATAATTTTAACACTACCATTTCTGTAAAGCTAATGTTCTTTGAACAGCTACTGTGTATCAGTTCATTTTTAAAAATAAATATTTTTATTTATTTGCAACAAGAGAGAGGAGACAAGACAGACAGAATTGATATGCCAGGGCCCCAGGCCACTGCAAATGAACTCTAGATGCATGTGCCACTCTGTGCATCTGGCTCTGCGTGGGTACTGGGGAATCAAACTCTGGACCAGACTTTTCAAGTGAGCACCTTTAAGCACTGAGCCATCTCCCCAGCCCCACAAGTTCTCCAATCCTTCAGGTACCCCAAGGTAGTAAAATTCTGTAGGAGAGAGAATTGACAGATTGGCCTAATATTTGCCCAAGATCCCACATCTAATAAATGATACAACCAAGATTTGAGTCCAGGCAGTCAGACTACACAGCTCTTAAGCATTTATACTGCAAAACCTCTACTAACTATGCAGTTGATATGGTGGCTGGGGAGACTCCTGAGCAGGTAAGAGCATATGCTTCTTAAGCATGGAGACTTGATCAATCCCCAACACACAGGAACAGAACAACAACAACAAAAAATCCCGGCCAGGCATGGCCATTCATGCCTGTCACCCCAGCACTATGGTTGGGGTGTAGACGGGAGGATCACCGGTTCCCAGGTCAGCCAGTCTCACCAAAAACCAGGGAAATCCAGCTTCAGAGACTCTGTCTCAGGGAAATTAGGTGGAAGAACAGTAGAGGAGGATGTCAGATATGTTTCTTTGCCTCCACAGCATGTCCAGGGGGCCCTCATTATAACTGCACACACAGGTGCACACTCCACATACTATACATATGCCATTTTTTGTTTTTCAAGGTAGGGTCTCACTCTAGCCCAGGCTGACCTCTATACTTCACTATGTAGTCTTAGGCTGACCTTGAACTCAGAGCAATCCTCCTACCTCTGCCTCCCAAGTCCTGGGATTAAAGGTATGCACCACCATATCTGGTCCCCCCCTCTTTTTTGTTTGGAGGCAGGGTCTCACTCCAGCCCATGCTCACCTGGAACTCACTCTGTAACAGAGTCCCAGGCTGGCCTTGAATTCACATTCACAGCGATCATTTTACCTCTGCCTCCCAAGTGCTGGGATTAAAGATGTACACTACCACACCTGACCTTTTTTTTTTTTTAAGGAAAGTAATAGATTTTTGTCTTTCTCTTTCTTCATTGTACATAGAATCTAATAAATGGAAATGGTTGAGCCTGAAGAGAATAGTAGCAAAGAGCTTGAGTAGGTCACAGACAAGTGAATTATTCCTTGAATAGTAAAGAATACTCATTTCACAATTTTTTAAAAAATAAAAACCTCAGAACATTTATTGTCACACAGTAATAACATAAGGGCCATCAAAATAATATGAGCAAATGTTTAAGAATTATACTCCCAATAGAAGACACCTTAAGAAAACAAACTCTAAGCTGGGTGTGGTGGCGCACGCCTTTAATCCCAGCACTTGTGAGGCAGAGGTAGGAGGATTGCTGTGAGTTCAAGGCCATCCTGAGACTACATAGTGAATTCCAGGTCAGCCTGGACTAGAGTGAGAAGCTACCTTGAAAAAAAAAAAAAAAACAACTATTGTGTTCTCATCTTCTCGCCTCCTTGATCATTTCTAGTTTGTAGCAGGGCAATATTAACTCCTTTCAGCATGACCCGGCCCAGTTGTCTTCTTGACTTTGTTTTAGAATGAATGTCTACCATGAGGTTCATGTACTCATCAAAACCAATAATACAACCCTCTATCCGAGTATTCATTTGCTCATAGAGCCACACCTGAATTTGAGATCTATTTTGCAAGAATCTGAAGATCAGGTTGATGGGCTGCACCATCACCTTCTGCACCTTGGTCCTGGTCCTGGCCACAGTTCACCATGGTGTGGACTCTTACAAACACTGCACGTATCTGTACGCTGCCTAGGAAAGCAACTTCCAGAACTCACAAATATTTCTGAGTACATTTCATGAGTTAGGTACTAAAGAGCAATTCCATGTAGTCAGTTACATCTGTTGGCTTTGGCTTAGAGAAAGTATGCTACAGTAAGTAATGAGGATGTGACCAGTAGGACTATTTTCATAGTTAATACCTGAGATGTTATCTCTATATATACATAGAAATCCTCAACAGTAGATAGATACTGATAATGAAAATGGCAATCATCCAAGTACCTTTGTTATTGTTATGGCATTTAATGTCACTGTAGGAGTCACGTGCAGCCCCCGAGCAATCAAAATGTAGGTAGCATACCCAAGGAATGGATTTTTTATTTGTTTTACTTGTGTGTGCATGCATGTATGTATGTGTCTCTATGCATGTGGACACACATGGGTCTGTGTGTGTGTGTACATGCATGTAGGGGCCTGAGGTGGATGTTGTGTGTCTTCCTCAGTTGCACTCTATTATATTTTTTGACCTCATTTCTCTTACTGAATATAGAACTCACTTCTTTGGCTAGCAAACCCTAGGGATCCTCCTGTCTCTGCTTCCCTAGCTCTGGAATCACAGGCATGCAGTGCTATGCTGGGGATCTGAACTCAGGTCTCAGCACTTGCATGGCGAACACTTTTACCCTTTGAGCTATCTTCCCAGCTACCTGAGTTTATAATTTAAATTTACAAGCTCATCATTCACTGGAAAATGTTTTTTTAAAAATATTTTATTTATTCATTTTCTAGCAGAGAGAGAGAGGGAAGAGAGAGAAGGGAGAGAGAGAAGGGAGAGAGAGAGAGAGAGAGAGAGAGAGAGAGAGAGAGAGAGAGAGAGAGAGAGAGAGAGAGAGAGAGAGAGAGAGAGAAGCACCAGGGCCACCACCTTGTCACCTTGTGGGTCTGGCTCATGTGGGTCTTGGGGAATTGAACCCAGGGTCTTAGGCACTGGAGGCAAGTGCCTTAACCGCTGAGCCATCTCTCCAGCCATGGAAAATGTTTTAAGTATGTTTTGAGAAAGAAAAAAAAAAGTATGGGCATGCCAGGGCCTTCTGCCACTGCAAATGAACTCCAGATACACGCACCACTTTGTGTGTCTGTCTTGGGTACTATGGACTTAACTCAGACTGTCAGGTGTACAAGAGAGTGCCTTTAACCACTGAGTCATCTCTCCAGCCCCTCATTCTAAATTTTATTTATTTTTACTTTATTTTATTTTTTTAGGTAGGGTGACCTGGCACTCACTCTGTAGTCCCAGGCTGGCCTCAAACTCACAGTGATCCCTCTACATCTGCCTCCCAAGTGCTAAGACTAAAGGCTTAAATTGTTCCACCATGCTCAGCTCATGCTAAATTTTAATGCTTATGCTTTGGAATAATGTTTTATTTAACATTATAAATTATATTAGGTGTATTGGGTTAAATAAATTTTCATAGCACTAAAATTATTTTTATGGCTGGCAGTACTCTAGTTACTGCCCAGATCACTGCTTCTTTGCCATATATTCAATAAACTGTTCTTCCTGCTCTGGTCTGAAGGGTGGATCTGTTCACCCCCAGACCATCTCTGCCCTGCTTTCCATGGCAGCAAGTCTACTTCATTTTCTATTAAAAAATGTCTTTCCCAGTTATTTCTTTCTACTTTTTCTAGTAGTAGCCCCTAGAAAATGAAAAAAAAAATTACATGATTACAGTCTGTTTTTAGGGTTTGAGATGGGGGGGACTGGTCCTGTTTCATTGTTACTTCACCTTTTTTTTTTTTGGTTTGTCGAGGTAGGGTCTCACTCTAGCCTAGGCTGGCCTGGAATTCACTATGTAGTCTCAAGGTGGCCTTGAACTCACGGCAATCCTCCTACCTCTGCCTCCCAAGTGCTGGGATTAAAGGCGTGCGCCACCATGCCCGGATTTTTTTTTTTTATTTTATTTAAAAATATTTTTATTTACTTATTTGCTAGGGAAGGGGGGGAGGGACAACATATGCCAGGGTCTCTTCATTGCAAATGAATTCCAGATGTATGCTCCACTTTGTACACCTGGCTTTATGTGGATACTGGGAATCTAACCTGGACTGACGTGACATGCTTTGCAAGCAAATGCTTTTAACCACTGAGCGAGCTATCTCCCCATTTCTGTTTCTTCCTTCAGAATGCAGCCACACACATCACACCCTCAAGAGGACTTTCTCTGTCCAATGGTTCATTTCCTTTACCCTTTGCTCCTATGATAGCCTGCACGTATACACTTGCGTGAGGGTTTTGGCTGAATTTGGATCCACCTATCACCTGCAAATAGAGATGATTTGCTGTGTGGCTCAGTGCAAAATAATGCAGAAGAATATTTCTTATATAAATTTTTTGAGTATATTCATGTTTCAGGTACTGCATAGCAATCATGTGCAACCATTGGAAGATTCCTTTTTTCACATATGTTGGCTTGCCTAGCCTGCATGAGACCCTGACTTTTATCCCTTAAGGCAGGAACAAAAATTCCCCCCCCCTTTTTTTTTTGGCTTGTATGTGTAGTGTGGTGTATTTGTGGTACATGCACATGTATGTGCCCATGTGGTGCCCCATGCCTTCTCCTGCCTGCTCACCTGTGGTGGTAGGAGCTGAATGTCAGGTGTCCTGCTATATTGCTTTTTCATCCATTCTGTTTGTGTTTGTGTGTGAATTCTGGAGATTCTTGGATCTCTTAATCCCCATGGACTGGAGTTGCAGACATGCAAGGCTATGGCCAGGTGTTTATGTGGGTCCTAGGGATCTAACTTAATTGGTCTCTCAGGGCTTTGTGTTTGCACAGGAAGAGCTCTTAACCACTGAGACATCTCTGCAGCCCTCCTTTTTCTCCTTTTTGTTTGAGGCAAGGTTTTGATCTAACTCAGGCTAACCTGGAACTCACTGTAGCCCAGGCTGGCCTGAAACTCACAGTGAGCCTCCTAAGTCCTGGTATGACAGGTATGAACCACTATACCTGCCCCCCAAAAATCCTTTCTGAGCCAAAGGAAAAATAATAGAAGAAGAAGAAGAAAAAAGATTCAGCTCTTCTAGGGCTGTAAAAGGTCTGTTATGGGGCCTGGCACATAAAAGCTTCTGTACTCAGAAAACTTTCAGGTTAAAAAAAGCACCCCTCCCCCATGCTGGCACAATGGCATGTGTCTGTAATCCCAATTATTCAGGAGGCTGAGGCCAGAATCCATGTTTTTTTTTTTTTCCTGTTATAAAGTGATTTTTTTAAATTGATTTGGACATACTGTAGGTCAAATAATATTTTCTGAGATAACAATGATGGACTTTAAAGCTTGACAAAGTTAGTAGCTTCCAAAGTGTTAGTCATATTCCCCTTCAACAGCATGATAAAATAATTCAACTATGTAGAAATATTGAACTCTAGGACTAGCTGGAAATCTGGAAATCATTTAGCCTAATGTCCTCATTTTGTGAGAAAACTAGACTCAAAGATTAAGCGATTGCCCAAGCTCACATATCTAATAGTAATAAAGCTAGAAATCAAACCAATTTTTCCTAAAAGTAAAATTCTATTGATATTTCAACTGGCTCTCTATCAACTAAAAGTCTAGGCTCTTCTCTACTGTTCCACGCTATGGCGACATGGAAGTGGTAAGACACTACAGTAAATTGTGGCAGCCAAGAGGCCTGGAAGGGGCTTCAGTGTTGGTCAGTGGCCCTCTTGCTGTTAAAACCCAAGGTGACAAGAGTCAGTCCCAAGTCTCACTCACCTGAGACCTACTCTCCACACCATGGCTTTAGTTACAATCCCGCTGTCCAGCCAAACAGAAGAAACAAACTTAAATCTGCAGAGAAAACCAAGTGGGCTGGCATTCCAGTGACCATTCTGGCAAACGTCTTTCCAGGCCTCTTCAGAGCTTCCTAGGTCCTCAGTTTCCCCAAAGACTTCCTGAGCAAAGGACTGCATTGGGAGAGCCACAAAAATCAGAAACAAGACAAACATAAAAAAAATATGGAACGCTTCACGAATTTGCGTGTCATCCTTGCACAGGGGCCATGCTAATCTTCTCTGTATCATTCCAATTTTAGTATATGTGCTGCCGAAGCGAGCACCAGAATCCATGTTTTAAAAAAAAAACAAAACCCAAAACACCCATCAATATGTACAATCAAGAGGATTATAAATCAACTAAAGCAAAGAAGAAAAGAAAGGGAAATAATAAAATTAAGCCAGTGAGTGCCTTTGGTTTGGTTCTGGTTTTCCTGGAGGAGAAAAATGAGAAAGTAAATAAAGTTTGTCTAGCTTCATGGTGTCTATAAAATCTAACTTGTTTTGATTGAGTCCTGAGATACAGTGTTCTCACTGTTCTACATATAGAGGCCATTCTCTCTGCATGGGATAAAAATGTCAGTGATAATTATAGTAGTGAGGTGGTTTTTTTTTTTCTTTACTATTTTTTAAAAAATATTTTTTATTTTCCAGAAAGAGATGGATGAACAGACAGACAGACAGACAGACAGACACACACACACACACACAGAATGGGCATGCCAGGGCCTCCAGCTGCTGCAAATAAATTCCAGATACATGTGACACTGTGCATCTGGGTGTACATGGGTACTGGGGAATCCAACCCATGTCATTGGGTTTTGCAGGCAAGTGCCTTAACCGCTGAGCCATCTCTGCAGCTCCTCTTTTTTTCTTTTGCCTCCCTCCCTTCTTTTCCTTGCTTCTTTACATTTATCTATTCATTTAAATTTATTTATTTTTATTACAGGGTCTCACTTTGTAACCCAGGCTGGCCTTAATCTCATCATTCTGCTATAAACTTTGTTTTACATTTTTGCAGTGTAGGAATTAACGACCAGGGCTTTGTACCTGCTAGGTTAGCACTGTACCACTGAGCTACACTCAGCATCCCATAGTGAAGTGTTTTGTGTGTATTTTGCAGGGTCTCACTCTGGTCAGGCTGGCCTTGAACTCATGGTGACCCTCTTACCTTAGCCTCCTGAGTGCTGGGATTACAGGTGTGAGCCATCATGCCCATCTTTTTATTGTTTCTAGCCAGGTCTCATGTAGTCCAGGCTGTCCTGGAACTCATGATGTAGCTGAAGAAGACTTTGAAATTCTGATCTGCCTCTACCTCCTTATTCTAGAATTACAAGAGTGTACTACCATAGTTTATTTGGTGCTGTGTATGGAACTCAGGGCTTTGTTCATGCTCTGCAAGCACTCTGAGCCCCATCTCCAACCCTCCACTCTTACCCATGGTGAGTTTTTAAATATTGCTTCTTAGAATGCTTCTCCACCTATGTTGATGTATTGCCAGTGAAGAGTCTTCCAAAGCACCTCATGCCTTACTGTTATGTTTTTGAAACATTCACTTAAAGGAAATAAAAACATATTTCTACAGAGACCTAACCCAAATAGTCATAAGAGTTGTAAACTGAAGTTTCCAGGGGGGAAAAAAATCTGCACCTGTGTGAATGATTCTACAAAGCCAGATGAGTGAATTTCCTGATTATGGAGAGCTGAGATGTTGCAGACCAGTGTCAAATTATCTTGGCCCTTTTAAAGCCCTTTATTCATTACCCACCCCTGTGTCTGACTTAACATCCTTGTGACTATCAAAACCTTTTAATTGGGGCTGGAGAGATGGCTCAGCAGATAAAGCACTTGCCTCCAGTGCCTAAGGCCCAGGACCCAGGACCCACATAAGCCAGACTCACAAGGTGGTGGCCCTGGTGCGCTCTCTCTCTCTCTCTCTCTCTCTCTCTCTCTCTCTCTCTCTCTGCTTGAAAAATGAATAAATAAAAAAAATTTAAAAAAACCTTTTAATTGTATTCTTTATAGGCCATTAGCTTCCATGAGTCCAAAAGCTAAGAATGTCATCAGATAACATCTGAAATCTGTACAGTTTCACTGCTTTGTTGTAAGACAGAGGGCCCCATCCTTGTGTTGGGTAAAAGCCCTTTTGACTTTATTTGTTCTATAACTAATAAACTCACTTCCACAGTGGAGCAAGTCTTTTGGAGCAACTTAACCCTGTATAGTTCTGGGCCATGACCAGTCATATTTGATTTAAGAATGAATTCTTTCTGTCTTTAAGGTGAGAGCCATGATTTTTTTTTTTTTTTTTTTTTGCAAGGAGAGAGGATGGGGGAGAGAATGGGTATGCCAGGGCCCCTAGCCTCTGCAAATGAACTCTAGATACATGTGCCACTTTGTGCATCTGGCTTTACATGGGTACTGGGGAAATTGGACCCAGGTCTCAGGCTTTGCAGGCAAGTACCTTAACCGCTGAACCATCTCCAGCCTGAGAGCCATGTTTTTGTATTGACAGAGTTGTTGTTTGTAAGAGCCCCAAACTGGAAATAAACCAAATGTGCATCAACTGGTAATTGGATAAAGAAAAGACGGTAAAGCCTGGAGTGGTGGCACAGGCCTTCATCCCCAGCACTTGAGAGGCTGAGGTAGAAGGATTGCTGTGAGTTTGATGCCAGCCTGGGGCTATAAAGTGAGTTCCAGTTTAGCCTGGGCTAGAGTGAAACCCTGTGGGGTGGGGGAGGTAGAGGTGCTAGTAGTCATTGCGTGGCTTGTGTGAGATGGGTGGCATCATCTTTGCATGCATTCTGTATGCATGTGTATGCATGTGTGTAGTTGCATGCTCCTACTGAGCACGTGTGTGGAGGGCAGAGAAGAACATCAGGCGTCTTCCTCTATCACTCTTCCTCTAGTTTCCATGAGATGGAGTCTCTCACTGTACTTGGAGTTGCTGAACCCCAGTGCTCTTCTCTCTGCCCCCCAACTCCCCTTAGGACTGGGACAGGACTGGGGTTACAGGCATGTGTAACTATATCTGGCTTCTCTATGGGTGTGCTGGGGATTAAACTCAGGCTCTCTCATATCCTGCTGCTTGTGCAACAAGTACTCTTCCGCACTGGCCCTTCCCAGCCCCCAGGCATGCTTTCTGACAATGAAAGTTGCACACAGTATCATGGAGGAGTGACAGAATTACTGTGCCCAGGGTAAGAAGCAAGAAACAAAGATGTTGCATATTTCCACTCCTGCATCTAGAATTCTAGAGAAAACAAAATGGTGATAGAAAAAGATCTGTGGTTCTAGAGACATGTCTGTAAGGAAGCCTGAGGTAGAGAAGGCAATGGCAACTTTCTGTGTCATGATTGTAGTGGGACTGATACTTCTGTTTTGTCCAAACTCACCAAACTGTATAGAAATTGGCTGCTCTAGCAGCAGCCTAAGGAAAAAGAAAACTGAAGAGAAGGTTAGTTCAAGCTTCTCTGATGGTGCTGGGGCTGTGGCCTCCTCTCTCTTCATACAGGCACTCATCGGCACTTTTATTGAACAGACAAAAACCAGTAATACGTGAGCAAGTAGTAGTACCTTGCATGAGCAAAGGGTAAGGAACTTTCAACTTTAATCCTTAAACATTTGGTAGAGAAAGAGATTTAGGAATATGACCTGCTGGACTCTGCTTATTCAGAACACACACACACACATACACACATACACACTCTGATCACTAGAGTAATCACACTAAGCCCACCGTGGCCTTCGACCATAGACAGGTAATTACTAACCTCTATCTGCCAGGTGGGGTGGCACATTTCTCTAATCTCAGCACTCAGGAGGACAAGGTAGGAGGATTGCTGTGAGTTCGAGGCCAGCCTGAGACTACATGGTAAATTCCATCTTGGGCTAAAATGAGACCCTACCTCAAAAAAACAAATAAAAAAGTTTAAAACAGACAACAATATCTGCTCTCACCTAGTTAAAGAAGAGTAAAAACCCTTCAAGAGGGCTGAAGAGATGGCTCAGCATATGAGGTACTTGCCTGCAAAACCTAATGACCCTGGTTTGCTTCCCCAGTACCCACATAAAGCCAGATGTATAAAGTGGCACATGCATCTGGGATGGTAAGTATGCACCATCATTTCTGGCTGACCACACAGCTTTGTGTCCTGGATGCTTTCTCTTTCTCCACAGAATTACCTTCATGGTAGGGTTGGTGCTCAGAATTAAACTTGGGGCATCTTAGAAGGTCAGTCTCTTATTTTGTTGAGAAAATGAGTGCTGAAGGTGTCTATGGAAAACTGGGAGAATGTTTTCTTAACCTTCTTGGAACTCAGGAATGTCCTCTGTTACAAAACTTCCTTGTGACCATGTTTGCCTCAGCAGCTTGCCTGAAGCAAATGCAATGATTTTTCTAAGGCTGTTTCCTGTAACAGATTCTGTAGGGGCCAAGGTAGCATAGTCAAGGAAGATAGCATTTTTCATAGTAACACTTCAGGAGAAAACCTAGAATCAAGTAGTGGTTTTTTCAGGCATGTAGCCCAGAGTTTCCTGGGAACCCATGATGAAGTGCCAGGGATGGCCAGAGCTAGCTCCCAGGCTCAACTTTTTTTTTTTTTTTTTTTTTTTTTGGTTTTTTGAGGTAGGGTCTCCCTCTAGCCCAGGCTGACCTGGAATTCAATATGTAGTCTCAGGGTGGCCTTGAACTCATGGTGATTCTCCTACCTCTGCCTCCCAAGTGCTGGGATTAAAGGAGTTCGCCACCATGCCCGGCTTAGAAGTTCAAAGACTTTTTTTTTTTAATATTTATTCATTTTCAAGCAGAGAGAGAGAGAGAGAGCACCAGGGCCACCACCTTGTGTGTCTGGCTTATGTGGGTCCTGGGGAATTAAACCCAGGGCCTTCGGCACAGGAGGCAAGCGCCTTAACCGCTGTGCCATCTCTCCAGCCCCTCAACTTTTTTTTTTTCTTCCTTTCACAACCAGTCCCAGACTCTAACTTCTATGTGTTAAGGTGGTTGTTGTTTTAATGTTTTTATTTACATGTGTGTACGCGCATGCATGCACACAAACACACCTTCAGGATCTCTTCCTGTAAACAAATACCAGATACACAGACCACTTTTTTTTTTTTCCTGAGGTAGGGTCTTGCTGTAGTCCAGGGTGGCCTTGAACTCATGGCAATCCTCCTACCTCTGCCTCTGCCTCTGCTGGGATTAAAGGCATGTGCGACCACGCCCGGCTCATAGACCACTTTTTGAGTCTGACTGTGTGAGTGCTGCAGACTACAAGCAAGCAGCTTCCTGAGCCATTTCCCCAAACTCACCCTCTTTAAAAAAAAATCAGATACTTACATAAAATTGAAAGAACTTTGGATTCATAATAAAAATCCAAATTTGAGGAAGGGCAAATTTTAAAACAGCAACCAAATGTGGATAGTAGGGATGCCTAGGGATGAGGCGGGTGAGTGGGATTGAGTAATGAGTGTAAGGTTTCTTGGTTTCTCATGGAAAACATTTTATACACCTAAGTCCATCAGTGTCCAGACATATCTGTTCCATTGGTGTTACTACAACATAATGCTGCATTTGCTTCAATTTCTGTTCCATGTGGAAAAATTTCGAAGATTTCAAATAACTTTCTTCATCTCCACAATAACCTGCAGGCACTCTTCTGCATTTCATCTCTGACCCAGTCTTTGAGCACATTGATGGACTGCTGGCTGATCTTAACTTTTTTCCCATTTTCTCATGTATGTGCTTTTCTTTCTCTTCAGTCTGAAGGATCCTTTCAGGTTTTTCTGCAGAGCTGGATTTGTAGACATATTCCTTTAACTGTCTTTGTTAAGGAAAGTCCTTATTTCTCCTTCATTTGCAATGGATTACTTTGATGGATAAAGTTGTCTTGGTTGACAGTTATCTTTCAGAACTTGGAATATATCACTCCAAACCCTTCTGGCTTTTATTTTATTTATTTTGGTTTTTCGATGTAGGGTCTCGCTCTAGCCAAAGCTGACATGGAATTCACTATATAGTCTCAGGGTGGCCTCAAACTCATGGTGATCTTCCTACCTCTGCCTCCCAGATGCTGGGACTAAAGGCGTGCAACACCACTCATGGCTCCTGGCTTTTAAAGTTTGTGTTGAGTAATCTGCTGTTATTCTGGTGGGCTTGCCTTTATAGGTTACTTGATACTTCTCGCTGCCTTCAATATATTTTCTTTGGTTTGCATGTTTAATAGTTTTAATAATAATATGATGTGGAGAAGTTCTTTCTTGGTTTTGTCTGTTCAGTGTTCTTAATGTATCTGAATTGGCACCACTTTCCGTATTTGGGGGAAAATTCTTTTCTATGATTTTGTTGAAAATACCTATGCCCTTAGAGTGAACTTCTCCTTCAATTATATCCTGAATTCTTAGGCTTGATCTCTTCATAGTGTCCCTAATGTCTTGAAATTCCCATTCTTCCTTCCTATTAGTCTTTCCTTCTCTTTGTTGGACTGTTCTAGATCTTGCCACCTTGTCTTCCAGTTTAGATTTCCTATCCTCTCCTTGATCAATTCTGTTGGTGAGACTTACTACAGTGTTTTGTATTTGACTTATAATTATTCTTTTGAATTCTTTGTCAGGCATTTCATCTAAGTCATTCTCACTGGATCCAGGTCAGTTTTGATGGATTTATAATTTTTGGTGGAATTACGTTGTCTTGATTTTTTGTGTTTCTTGTATTATAATGTAGAGATTTTTGCATCTTGAGTTAATTCAATGCTTGAGTTTTCTAATTCATGTGCTATATTCTTTTTTTTTAAATGGAGAGATTTGTTATTGTAGTTTGTTCTTTTTTTAATATTTATTTATGAGAGAGAGAGAGAGTGAGAGAGAGAGAGAGAGAGAGAGAGAGAGAGAGAGAGAGAGAGAGAGAGAGACCCTCCAGACACATGGGCCCTCTTGTGCATCTGGCTTTATATGGTCACTGGGGAGTTGAACTCGGGTCCTTCTACATTGCAGGCAAACATCTTAACCTCTAAGCCATCTCTTCAGCCCCTCATGTGCTATATTCTTAGACATGTAGATCAAAAGTTCTATATCTTCAGGGAGGGAACCTAAGGTGCCAGGTGCGGCTCTTATATTATTCCCAGACTGACAACAGAAGTGACCTAAGTTTGCTGTTGCCTGCTATGCAAATATTCTAGTAGACTGGGTGGAGCAAAATACAGTTCTAATGTACAAACTATACAGACATAAACAAGACCAGCACAGAGTGTTTATGCAAGAGCAGGGATTACACAGGCAGTCTAACAAAGCCAAAGTTCCTAAGGGTTCCAGGTCAGCCTGGAACCAAGTTAGACTCTGCCAGCCAAGAAAAACAGGAAAAAAAAAAAAAAGAGAGACAAAAAGGCATTATAAATCAAGAGCTATCAAAAACGACAAATTCACTCTCAAAACTCACTGTTTAAGAATGGCAAAGTTGGCCAAAAGAACATAACCTGTCCCAGTGTGGAAGGTGCAGTTAGCCCTTCCAGTGCAGGCCTGTATACCTGACTTTGAGGGAGGTACTGCCCTGTTTGTTGTAAATGACCCAGTTAACCTTTTGGATAGCTGGTTCCCTCTTTGTTCTACTGTGGGCTCAGCTAGGCTGGTTGGGTCCCTGGATCTGCTGTTCAGATCTGCTGTGCTGGGTGCTGTGTGGCTAAGGGGTTCCTCTGGTTTCTTGGGGTCCCCAGATCTCCAGTGGTTCCTGGTGCTTCTTCCTGTTGGGAGAGGAGAGGGTGCCTGAGGCTGTTCCTGAGTTGCAGGACTGGTCCCTGTTGTCTTTTTCTTTTCATTCATTCATTCTTTCTTTTTTTTTTTTTTTTTTTTTGTTTTTTCAAAGTAGGGTCTCACTCTAGCCCGGGCTGACCTGGAATTCACTATATAGTCTCAGGGTGACATTGAACTCACAGCACGGCAATCCTCCTACCTCTGCCTCCCAAGTTCTGGGATTAAAGGCGTGCGCCACCTTGCTCAGCTGCTATTGTCTTTTTTTTCAGGTCTTTTGACTTTGTAAGTCCAGTGTGAGTGTAGAATCTTCTCACTGTGGTTCAGCTTGTTCTGGGTCAGGCAGGGCCTGGGCACTTATAGAACTTCCCAGCTGCTTGCAGACCGCTGGAGCCATGGCTGGAGTGGCTTCTGGCTGGTTGTGTGGTTCTAGAAGCTCCAGGTCTTTCCTGTTTCTCTGTTGGGGCTAATAATTTCTTACACACCTTCCCTTTTTGGCAGAAGAGCATTTCTGCAGGTTTTCTGCCTCCCTCCCCCCAGGTTGCTTTGGCATGGCTACTACTCAGCCATCTTAACTGGAAGTACCCGGCTGATCATACTGACACGAATGTCTGTAGCTTCAAAATGTCTCCCAAACATTTTGGAAGATTTACCAGTTATAGGTTCTATTCTGTCACAAACTTCCTGTTCTTTTTTTTTTTTTTTTTTTGCAACATCAACTTGCTTATGATTTATTTCAATATTTGTTACTATTTTTGCTTAGGACGCACATGGGTGTCCCTTGTTTCACCTCACAGGCTTCAATAGTCACCACCATCACTATTAGATCAAGAGAATTAAAAATATATTGAGGGGGGCTGGAGAGATGGCTCAGCGGTTAAGGCACTTGTCTCCAGTGCCTAAGGCCCTGGGTTCAATTTCCCAGTACCCACATAAGCCAGACCCACAAGGTGGTGGCCCTGGTGCACTCTCTCTCTCTCTCTCTCTTTCTCTCTCTCTCTCTCTCTCTCTCTCTCTCTCTCTCTTTCTCTCTCTCTGCTTGAAAATTAAATATTTAAAAATATATTGAGGGAAGATTTTCATCTTGCAGGGTAATACTGCTTTGTGCTTGAATTCTTCTTGTTTCTGTTTTTTGTAGTCTTGTCTGTATTTTGTAAAGCTATCAAATAAATGATAAATCATTTCTGCACTAAATGTTCTAACTCCTAAACCATCAGCCATTTCTTGTACATCCCATTCAATTCTTACATCAAAGGCCAGAATTCCTGCATACTGAAGATCATGTTCTGACCCAGCCCACAGGTCAGTCAACGAAGACCCTGAGGGAGGGGGTGAGAATGGAAGGGACAAGACGCAAAGAATAGAGACAAGACAAAATTCTGATCAAGTCTCACTTTATTGGAGCTCAGGCAGAAGCTTATAAACCCTCTCGTAGGAGGAAATACGTGGACATTTGTGTAGGAACTGCATAGCTGGGTTGCTAAGCGACCTGACTGCAAGGAGAGGTCACGTGATTTCTAGGAGAGAGCCTAACCAGCGGGAGAAGGAAAACTAAAGCGGGAAATAGAAAACTTGGCTCTGGTTAGTAGAAAAAATGGCAGAGACCGTCAAAATGATGCAGTTAAGACATGATAAGCAGCTCCCCACAGTTCCCCCTTTTTACTTTCTTAAAAAATGGCAAGGTGGGACTGTGCCTGTCTTAGGTGGGAACCTTAGACACAAGTCTTACCCATCTTGGATACAGGGACTCTATTGTCCCTGCTCTGTCTTAGGTTGACTTGAATCTTTTAGCATTCGAACCCTCCCTTACCCATCATTGAATAACCCAGCAACAAATGGCAGGGCTTCTGTCTTAGGTTGGCAGGACTGTGCCAGGAATGCAAATTTCCCTTACCCGTCATTGGCTAGCCAGTCCAGCAGTAGTCTTTATTTATGTAGACTGTGAATTCTCATTGTCGGCCATTTCAAGTTTATGATAATGGACCTGGATAGCCTGCATCTTTATAGCGTCTGTTTGTTGACGGAGGAAGGTCATTAGTTTGTTGAAAAGAAAAGGTCCTAAAAGTAAAAAAAGAAAAAAAAGAAAAAAAAAAAAAAGAAAAGGTCCTAGCGATAGCAAGATTAGTAAGCCAATTAAGGGTCCCAGCAGGGGAAGTAGTTAAGGTAAGACTCCATTTAGGCTGCTCCAGAGAGGATTGGAATATAGTTCCTTCCTATATTTCTCTCAGTTATTGAGAGAAATCCTTCTTTAATAATGTCTTTACTTAGTATCTTCTAAAAATACCATTCTTATTTTCCTTTATTAAAGTTCCACTGAAATTTCTTCTTATTAAGCACATCATAACACATCCAGTATCTGCAATTTCCTTTTATCCCCATTATATAGAGCCACTGTTGAGACATGAATTGAAAAGGGAAGTAGCCATAGAAGGGAGAAAAAAATTGATATCAGGTGTTTTTAATAACTTAATCATCTGATTTCCTTAAGAACAGCTCTATATTCTAAGTAAGCCTAATAATTGAACCTGTTTAAATATCCTTTTTCCTTAAACCATGGGTTGATTAATTTAGCTAGGACTAGAGTTAAGAGTTACTGAGCCAAAAACTATAACTGGAGTGATCAGGTCCAGTGGTAACAGTGGTCAGTTTAGATGGTTTCACAAGCAAAAGAACAGTTGTATTCTGTTTTACAAAAACTTAGGCTAGAGAATTATTTAATACTTAAGACTGACTTGTGGTAGTCACTCTTTTTTCTAAAGCTTGCTGTGACTAGTCTTTTTTTTTGACAAAACCCAAAATTAATTTTCTTATTGAAAGATACCAAGCAAGTATCTTTAGTAATTACTATATATAGTATAAAAATTTGTAATTGGAGTCCTCAACAAAATTTAGGAGTAGATCTTTTTCTTTCTAAGAATGCCAAATGAGTATAACCATTGAAAAGTTTCTCTAACCATTGAACAGCCTGGTCAACAGATTTATAAGTTTCTTAGAGGTATTCTCTCCCCTCCTTTTTTTTAAATTTATAAACAAGCAGAAAACATAGCATTTAGTCAATGTCTCTAACCATTTAGCAATAGATGAAAAAACCTTATGTCTTTCTCTTTTGACTTAGTTTAGTCATATAATCATGGACTTTAGCTTCATAAAGAAGATATAAATCTCCTTGTGTTATTATTTCTCTTACATTCGTCATTAACCAGAGGGGCCAGTCTGGTTTATGAGGAAGTGTTGGGAAATATGTCTGTTTCTGGGTCTGTCTCCAAAAGAGCTCTGTTTTGGATACAGAATCAGGCTGAGCATATTGATAAGTGTCTTTTCTATTATTTAGTCCATGAGAGCTAGCACATGTAGTTGGCTTATATAGAAAAACTGGCATCCAACACATATTTGTCTATAGAACTTAGTCTCTCATCCTTTATAGAATTCAGAGAAATTGTACTAAATTGACTTAACTTTCATCTAATAGTAGAAGACATATATTCTAGTATCAGAAGAATTAGGCATTTTTTATGTAACATCTCTATGAATATTATTTTAAGAAAACTGACAAATCATATAATACTTATTAGCACATATTTATAGATTTTATAATCTATGGATATAAGATATCTCCTGTTAATTTCATGATTTATGGGCAAAACATAATGATCTCTGAGACAAGCCATACTTTAACACATTTACCAATGATCTGTTACCTTTAAAACCTTTGAATATATTTGACAAATCACTTGGTAGAATTTTTCAAAACTGATTGAGGTTAACCTGAGAAAACAAAAGTCTGTATCATAGTTAAAATCAGAACATTGTATAATCAGAAAGGTGCCCTTGAATAACCCAGAAGGGAAAATCTTTTTATTAGTCCAGTAAACATATCTGTCATCCCCCTGCCTCAGCTGTGTAAAAATAAGAATATCATATGTATTGTGAGGCTTAATTCACTTTGAATAAATGGTTTATAAAAAAAAAGCTTCACATATTGACAAGAAATTAAATTAATTGAATTTAAACTTAAGCAATTTTTGTATCTATTTTTTTTCATTTATCAAGAATTTTAAAGTTCCCATTTATATGAGCATGTCCTCAGGGCCTTTGTAGTGATCAGCTCAGCCAGCTTAGCATGGAGGAGGGGCCTCACTGTCACACCTTACTGAAGTATGCAGATATACCTTCTGCTGGCAGGTTGGAAGAGAAAACAATTTTTTTTAAGCATTACCCAAAAATAAGGCAGAAACCCAAAAATCCTATCAGTAAAAAAGCAAAAATCAATTTCTCCAGTTGCTGGTCTCTTTCAAACAAAAGGCTGAGGACTGGGCCTTGGGAGCCCACGGTCTGGGACCATTTAGAAATCTGAGGGCCCATGGCAGCTGCCAGCAGTTTGCCTTGGCTGTGTGGGAGTGTCTTACTTTAGAGAGCTTAGGGTGGCTCTGACATTTTTTTGAACTTAGATCTCCACCCCACTGGGGTTTCCTAGCAGCCACGTGGCCTTGAGTTTGGCTGGGGAGACTCCAAGCATAAAGCCCAGGGCACTGGGTGCCATCAGCCTACAGCCTGCGTTAGCTCAGGAGGTTCTGATCCATAGTACTTGCAGCGGCTGTGTCCCAGGGTAGCTCAGCATAGTGCCTGGATTTCTAAGGTCACTCTGCCTGTAGTGGGACATTTCTGTCCTTGGTGTCCCATCCAGGGGCTGCCTGGGTCACCTGCATGGTCCCATGAAGGCGGTTACCTGCTGAGCAAACCTAAGATGCTAAGGGTTTTTTTTTTTTTCCAGTGATGGCATTCTACACCCTTTGCCGCAGGGCTCCCTCGCCTGGGAGCCCAAGGGCCAAAAGATCAGCCTTGTTTTATCTAGTGAAAGTATCAGAAAGGAAAGATTTTTATTCTCTCTCAGTTTAAAATCAGAATAAATATGGGAATTAAAAATGATTCTTATATCTGGACGCTCGAATTCTGTTCCCAAAAAGCTATGAAAATTGAAATAAAGAATTTCAAGATAACTCGGCGGTGCGGGGTCCCTGCGGGCAGCGGCCAGGTGGCGTTGCTGCGAGCACCTGGCCGAGCCATAAACAGACTGCCCTCGGTGGAGGCGCCGGGTGGCGCGGGCTGTGCCCTGGCCAGGCTCCCGCCGGCCTCAGCGGCCTTCTCAACGCAAGCGGAGGCTCGTGGCGGGAGCTGGAGCGCGTCTACAGCCAGCGCAGCGGCATCCACGATGAGCTGAGCCGCCAGGGCCCCATGGCCCTCGCCATGCAGCCGCCCAATCGGGCCCTGCCGTGGGCCTGCGCCTCAGGTCAGCCTTGACTCAGCGCTGGCCGCGCTGTGCAAGGAGATGGTCAGGCTGCGTCAGCTGGACATGTCCCTCCTGTGCCAGCTGTGGGGGCTGTATGAGTCGATCCAGGACGACAAGCACCTGTGCCAAGATCTGAGCTTATGCCAGGACCTGTCGTCCTCCTTGCACTCGGACAGCTCCTACCCACCTGATGCCGGCCTATCTGATGATGACGAGCCTTGATGCCAGCCTGCCCCCTGATCCCCCACCCCTAACTGTGCCCCAGACTCACAATGCCTGCAGGACGCCTTCCACATCAGCCTTTGAAGAGCTGGGGTGGGTGGGCTTGTACCAGTCAAAAGGCTCAAAACTTGCCCTTCAGCAAGTCCTCAGTCAATAGTGCCTGCTCTTCTACCGGTACCACCTCATCTCACTTTAGGAGGGCAAGGCATGTGCCTTTTAGGCAAAATTGCCAAGCCCCTCTTGGTTAGCTGGTGGGCACCTACGTTGCACTCTCTGCGCTGCACTGGGCCTTCACATGTGGGTATCCCCAGCTTGGCCACACCGACTGAACATGAGGTCCAGAGCGTCATGCACTCCCCTTGGCAGCTTGGGCATTGCAACCTTTTTTTCTGCTGCCACTAGCAGCTCCTGGCTCAGGGGCATCCTGCCTGCGGTTCTGGGGTTTCTCTGCCCTAGACAAGGTCTCCAAACCTATCCCTGCAACCTCCCACAGCCCATAAGGCTGGGGCTCCCTTGCTGGATATTTAAATTTTGAAGATGATTCCTGGGCACATAGATCAATAAGTATTCTTGGCGTTAAGCCAGGCGTGGTGGCACAGGCCTTTAATCCCAGCACTCGGGAGGCAGAGGTAGGAGGATCGCTGTGAGTTCAAGGCCACCCTGAGACTACAGAGTGAATTCCAGGTCAGCCTGGACTAGAGCGAGACCCTACCTCGAAAAACCAAAAAAAAAATATGTTCTTGACATTAAAAAAAAAGAATTATAAGATTTTCTGGACTATTGTATTCTGCGGCCAGGGCACCAACTGAAACGGGGTGAGCTGGTGGTTAGAATTTAGATAACGTCCAGCAAAATTCTAATGTGCCCCAAAATTTAAGGAGTACCCAGATTCTTTTTTTTATTCATTTTCTTTTTTCTTAAAATATTTTATTCATTTTCAAGGGGAGAGAGAGAGAGAGAGAGAGAGAGAGAGAGAGAGAGAGAGAGAGAGAGAGAGAGAGAGAATGCACCAGGGCCACCGCCTTGTGGTTCTGGTTTATGTGGGTCCTGGGGAATTGAACCCAGGGCCTTAGGCACTGGAGGCAAGTGCCTTAACCGCTGAGCCATCTCTCCAGCTCTATTTAATCATTTTCAAGCAGAGAGAGAGAGCGAGCGCGAGCGCACACCAGGCTTATGTGGGTCCTGGGGAATTGAACCGATGGCCCTAGGCACTGGAGGCAAGTGCCCTAACCGCTGAGCCATCTCTCCAGCCCATCGGATTCTTGTCTATAAAGTTAAAGAATTAAAATCATAGACAACAAGATAGTAAGATATAGTGGAAGACTATTATTTAAGGGAACATGGGGAGTTACAGAGTTCTCCAGCCACAGGTGTGGGGAAAACACGTGTCAGAGAGCTTAATAGAACTTATGCTGTTCAGCTAAACAAGCAGCAGAAGAAAAAATAACAAATGGGTCCCATCTTGAAAAGGAAAGGTTCATGTGGGAAGAACCTGGAGCCTTCTCCTGTCGCATATCTAAATACCAGCCATTACCTGCCTGAGCGTTGCGCTCAGCAGTCTCTTTGCAGGCTTCAACATATTCAGACTTCCATAACAAATAGTCTCCTCCTGATAGGGTTGCTCTGGCCAATTTATACCAGTCGCTGTGAGTCAACCATTTTTCAGCTGCTGACTCAACAAGTGTGAATGTGTAAGTGGCAGTATCCCCACTTCTTTTAAAATTTTAAAATCAAAGGTATTATAAGTTCTTATAGCCGGGTGTGGTGGCACAGACCTTTAATCCCAGCACTCGGGAGGCAGAGGTAGGAGGATCACCATGAGTTCAAGGCCAGCCTGAGACTACATAGTGAATTCCAGGTCAGCCTGGGCTAGAGTGAGACCCTACCTTGAAAAACCAAAATAAATAAATAAATAAGTTCTTATAACACTTTCTTCTTCCTCGTCTTCAATTACGGGGAAAGTCAGAGGCTCTCTTAAGTATAATAATGGTTTTGTTGGCAAAACATCTGAAATGATTGCCCTTTATAAAAGTGGCTGCGAATAAGGAGGAGGTTTTTTATTTTTATTTATTCATTTATTTTTGATTTTTTGAGGTAGAGTCTTGCTCTAGTCCAGGCTGACCTGGAATTCACTATGGTGAATAATAAGAAGAATAAGGGTGGCCTTGAATTCACGGCAATCCTCCTACCTCTGCCTCCACAGTGCTGGGATTAAAGGCGTGCACCACCATGCCTGGCGGTTTTCTATTTCTTATTTTAGAAATTTCTGTTTTTAAATTATTGAATTGGTCAATTAACTCTCGATGTTCTTTCTCTAATTGAATCTGTTCTTTCAAGTATGCAATTTTTTTCTTTTAACTTTTTCTTTTGATTGAGTATGGCCTCAGTAGAAAATGGCGCTGAGTTAGAAGATGGCGCAGAGGCTTCCTGACAGTGAGGGGAAGGACGAGTCTTTAATGGCGGCCAGTCCAGATTATGGTATTTTGCAGCCTCTTCCTCAATTTCCTCCCAGGGTCTGACAAATTATCATCATATTTTTGTTTAAGATTCTCTAGAGAAAGATATATCTTTATAGGCTTTCTATTTATTTCAATCTTATCTGTTTTGATTTTAGTTTTTTTTTTTTTCTTGCAATCTTCAGTTTGGGTTTTTTTCTGATTTTGTAATTATCTGTTCATCCTCACTATCCCAAGAAATTAAATCTACTTTTTCTTTTAAATCCTTGCTTGGTAACTGGTCTCTTTCTTCACAATTCTGGGCAAAAATTTTATTTCTTGCATCTTTCCTGGCAGTCTGGGCTACTTTTCCCTTTTCTTTATCATTTTGCAAAAGTCTCTCACTCTGTTTGATTGCTGCAGTGACTGTGGCATTTTCATGGCGAAAACTGATTATTTCACTAATTAAGCTCCAGTAAGAAAAGGCAGTTTCAGGAATTTTTTCAGGACTGAATATTTCATAATAGTCCTGCAAAGCGTTGATCCCTCTTGGGGAAAGGGGCAGACTCTTTATAAAATCAAAAAATCTTGCTGGGCGTGGTGGCACACACCTTTAATCCCAGCACAGAGGTAGGAGGATTGCCGTGAGTTCAAGGCCACCCTGAGACTACAGAGTGAATTCCAGGTCAGCCTGGGCTAGAGTGAGACCCTACTTCGAAAAACCAAAAAAAAAAAAAAAAAAAAAAAAAATCTTAACAAATCTTTTAACCTTTACTCCTCACGTCTTTAAAGCTTCCTTTAAACCTTCAACAAATAATTCATGCTTACTTATTTCTTGTCCCATAATTGCTGATCACTTACCAGGACCTGGCTCCATGTGGCAGGTTCCCTCGTGGGGGTCCTTTTTTCCTTCTTTGTTCACCACGGCTTCTCCATCAGCGTTCTTCACCGAGGTCCCTCGTACTCAAGCCTCACACGGGGCGCCACTTGACCCGGCCCACAGGTCAGTCAATGAAGACCCTAAGGAAGGAGGTGAGAATGGAAGGGACAAGAGATGCGAAGAATGGAGACAAGACAAAATTCTGATCAAGTCTCAGGCAGAAGCTTATAAACTCTCTTGCAGGAGGAAATACATGGACGTTTGTGTAGGAACTGCATAGTTGGGTTGCTAAGTGACCTGACTGCAAGGAGAGGTCATCTGATTTCTAGGAAAGAGCCTAATCAGTAGGAGAAGGAAAACTAAAGTGGGGAAATAGAAAACTTGGCTCTGGTTAGTAGAAAAATTGCAGAGACCTTCAAAATGAGGTCAACACAGTTATGACATAATAAGCAGCTCTCCACAATGTTCCAACATCTCTGAAGCCTTCATGAGGTCTTTTTATAGACTGGGCCAATATTAATTCCTGCAGAGGGCACTTCTGATGTTTTCAAAAAATCAGTAGAGCTTCCAAAGAGCCCAGTGTAGATTCCTGGACATAAACTCCTTTTTCTTCCAATTTGCTGGCATTTATTGTCTGATTGAACTCATGAATTAATCCATCTTTAAGAACGAGGATTTTATCTTTATAAGCCACTAGGTGAGGGCAGTTTGATGGGCATATCTATCCATTTTGACAGACAGCAGTAGTATTTCCCCTTTTGGTGGTCTTGAATTTCTTATTTTCTTTCATCTATCCTCTTCAGTGCTGGAATTATAAGTCTGTACTACTGTGCCTGGTTTGCCAAGTCCTGACTGACTTCTAGTACACTGTGAGAGCTTCCTTCCTACTTGTCTATTTATTTCTCAGACCAAGAACAGGGCATCCCTCCAAGAAAAAGTCTTCGTCTTCTTTTTTTGAATCATGGTCTAATTCCAGCACAGGCTGATTTGGAACTCACTCTAGCTCAGTCTGGACTGGAGCTCAGGTGATCATCCTACTTAAGCCTCCCCAGTGCTTGGATAAAAGGTGTGATTATGTCCTGCTCAAGTATTCCTTCTAATATTGCTCTGTTTTTGTCTATTTATATCTTCAAAATCTTTTTTTTTTTTTTGGTTTTTCAAGGTAGGGTCTTGCTCTAGACCAGGCTGGAATTCACTATGTAGTCTCAGGGTGGCCTTGAACTCACGGCAATCCTCCTACCTCTGCCTCCTGAGTGCTGGGATTAAAGGCGTGCACCACCCTGCCCGGCTCCTTTTTTTTTTTTTTTTTTTTTTGTGGTAGGTTCAGCTTTCTGTTACATTGACAGGTACCTGAGATAATCACTTTACAAAGTGAAAAGATTTATTTCATCTCACAATCTCCAAGTGCATTTAGTTCCTTATTTATCTTCTCTTCACATGCATGGAGTTGCTTATCAATAGCCTCTGCAAAGGCTTTTATAAATTGTATTTCAGCTTCTTTGCCTATCCGTTCATCTTCTTTGTCTCTGGAATCAGTTACCACAGAGTTATGACCTTCAGGAGGTCTCCTGTTAGGTTTTCTAGTTTTTCTTTTCTTTCTGTGTTTAGAATTGCTTATTTGACAGGATGACTGTCTTTTTATTTGATGGTCTTCTGAATGACTTTCTCTTGACCAATATGTTTTGGGTTATCAGTCCTTTGGGCTTGATCTATAGCACACAGCCTTCAGCACCCTGTATCCTGATCAGTCAGCTAGCAGAAGGCAAAACAGATTTTCCTCATTCAAGTCAGTCTCCACGTCAAAACTTCCACCAGGTTTATTTATTTATTTTTTTCCTTAGTGACCCTGTGGCTTTGTGGAGCTAAAATTAGAAAGCAGAATGGTGTGTACTTATGTACACTTGGCCTGGCACAGTCATGTAATTTAAACATAAATTTAACAAATTTTATAAGTTCATATTGGCTAAATATAGACAATTTCAATCTTTTTTCCTTGGAAGCGTTTATTCTCTGAGATTAAGGATTAGAAGTTTACAAGAAGAGGGGATTTAAACTTTTGGGGATAAGATATAGTATAATTTAAACAATTTTCTTTTAAAAATTATTTAAACCGGGTGTGGTGGTAAACGCCTTTAATCCCAGCACTCTGGAGGCAGAGGTAGGAGGATTGTTATGAGGCCATCCTGAGACTACACAGTAAATTCCAGATCATCTTGAGTTAGAGCAAGACCCTACTTAGAAAACAAACAAACAAAATTAAAAATTTATTTGTGTGGGGGGGGGAGTTAGGGGGTATAACAACCTTCTTATTGTTGCAAATGAATGACAGACATTTGTGCTAGTATCCAGATTATGTGGGTAGTTTGAGAATTGAACCCAGGGCCAGCAGACTTTATAAGCCCTTAAGGACCTTTGATCACTGAGCAATCTTTCCAGTCTCAAATTTTTTTTCTAAGTCAGAAATGGAAATGAGGAAAACATATATAAGCAATTATACCAGAATATCAACGATTCTCTTATTTCTAACACATTTCTCATTTCTACAGTAGATATTAAGACACATTATACAGCATGTAGGGATTTTGCATCTAAAGAATTTTTAGAAACACTTATTCAGAGTCCTTTATTTTATGAGTAAGGGAAGCCAGGCATACTGTTACAGCACATTCAGCTTCTAGGGAAATAGGTCCTTTCCTTAATTACCATCTCAGTAGTCAGTTACTTGCAATTTCAGAGGCATGTGATGGTCTGAATTTTCTCACCATTGGTGACTGGGTGACTTCTCCAGGCTAGTGTATCAGTTCACTGCCAGCTAAAGTAAAAACTACCAGGCCCTTTGAAGACCATTATTATTAAGAAAACAAAGCACTGTTGACCCTTTAAATAAATTAGAAATAGCTTTAGGGTCTCAGAACTGAGAAGTGCATGTTAAATTATTAAACTTAAGCCTGCTGGGCCATTTCTGCATCTGTAACCGGCCTCTTCCTTCTCATTCTATCTTAAAGTTCAGTAGAAACTATTGAATTATGCACTTCAAAGAGGTGAGCTCTATGGTATGTGAGTCACCTCTTAATTAGGGTGCTAGGAAAAATCCTAAGTGTTATGGGTAGCTTACTGTAATGAGTAGTGGATGGCAAAATATGAAGTGGAATCATAAGCTGTTAGCTGCCTCCAGGTCAGGTGCTGACAGGAGAGTGGATCCGGTGGAACCTGGCATTATAACAGTGCTATTGTGTGGCCAAACATAAAATAGCATTGTTGTGTTGTTTAGTATAGATTGTGGAGGATGGACGGTTGTTTCAGCCCTTGATTTAAATTTGAAAATGGTTGTTAGTTTGCAGTTCAGCAGCACCTCCTTGTCTGTAGTTTCCATAATTATAGTTCCTGAGGTCAACTGTGATCTGAAATTATTGTAGGGAAAATTCCAGATATCAATAGTTACTAAGTTTTAAATTGCGTGATGTTCTGAGCGTGATGAAATCTTATACTTTCCTACTCTGTCCAGCCCAGGGTGGGAATCATTCCTGAGTCCATCATGCCAGTGATTCAGTAGCCGCCTTGGTAATTAGAGTGAACGTCACAGTATTGCAGGGCTTATGTAAAATATACTAACCCTTATTTTACTTGGTAATGACATGAATGCAAGAGTGGAGATACTGGCATTTTTTTAATTTAAAAAATATATTTTATTTATTTATTTATTTATTTATTTATTTATTTATTTATTTATTTGAAAGCGAGAGAGAGAGAGAGAGAGAGAGAGAGAGAGAAATGCATGCCAAGGCCTCTTGCCACTGCAAATGAACTTCAGATGCATGTGCCACTTTGCATCCGTCTTTATGTGGGTGCTGGGGAATTGAACCTGGATTGTTAGGCTTTTCAGGCAAGTGCCTTAACTGCTGAGCCATCTCTCCAGCCTGATATTGGCAATTTTATTATAACATATTGTTAATAATTGTTGTTATTAGTGTTGTCAACTCCTTACTGTATCTAATTTAGAAACTAGACTATCATATATAATACATAAATATATAAATAAAAATATGTATAAGAATAAAATTACAGTCAAATCCCAAATAGCATTTCTTTTGTTCTTTCTTTGTTTTTTTCAAGGTAGGGTCTCACTTTAGGCCAAACTGATCTGGAACTCACTCTGTAGTTCCAGGCTAGCCTTGAACTCACAGCGATCCTCCTACCTCTAAGTGCTGGGACTAAAGGTGTGTGTTGCTAACACTGACTCCACAAGGCATTTCTCTTAAAGATGTGCTATGATGATGATCCATAGAATTATATCACCTAGAGACCCCAAGGTGCTTGAGTTTGTAAAAATATACTTTATCAATAAAATGAACTAATGGTGTGTCTCTCAGAATGTGTCCTTGTGGTTCTGGGATGTGTTCTCAGTTCCAGGCATCTGTTCAGGAAGGGGTGGCGGTAGTGGTGTCTTGGAACATAGCCTGTGGATAAAAGGGGGTGACTATAGTATATGCTTTGTGCTTGTAGCAGAATTTCACTTAGTGGATTAAATATGACTCAAGTTAGAATTTTATTCTAATTCATTGTTAAATCATTCAGTAAACAACAAATGGGAAATAGAACTATTGGACTACAAATATCCTTTCTCTCTCTTTCTCTTTCTCTCTCTCTCACTCACTCAGAAATAGATGTGTTCTTTTGGAAAACAATGTGAATTAGTTTTTTGTTTTTTATTGTTTGTTTTTTTAAGGTAGGGTCTCACTCTAGGTTGACCTGGAATTCATGCTGTCTGTAGTTCCAGGCTGGCCTTGAACTCATGTCAATCCTCCTACCTACCTCTTCCTCGCCTAGTGCTGGGATTAAAGGCATCCACTACCACACCCAGATTAAATTAGTTTTTTAAAAAAATATTTTATTTATCCATTTTCAAGCAGAGAGAGAGAGAGAGAGAGAGAGAGAGAGAGAGAGAGAGTCTGGCTTATGTGGGTACTGGGGAATTGAACCTGGGGCCTTAGGCACTGGAGGCAAGTGCCTTAACCGCTGAGCCATCTTTCCAGCCCTAAATTAGTTTTTTAAAAAATATTTGATAGTTTTGTCTGATACAACAATATTTTCTTATTTCTGACAAAAATTTATTTATTTATTTATTTTATTTTTTGATGACTATTTGTTTTTAAAACTTGATTGAAAGCTGGGCATGGTGGTTCATGCCTTTAGTCACAGCCCTCAGGAGGCTGAGGTAGGAGGATTTCTGTCATTTCAGGGTCAGCCTGGAGTTACAGAGTGAGTTACAGGTCAGCCTGGGAGAAAGTGAGACCCTGCCTCAAAACAACAACAACAACAACAAAAAAGCCCCAACCCACCTTCTGCTCCCTCAAAAAATAAGAAAAGAAAATGTGGTTGAGGGCTGGTGAAGGTGACTGAGTGGTTAAAAGCACTTGCTTGCAAAGTCTGGTGGCCTAGACTCGATTCCCCAGTACCCACATAAAGCCACAAAGGGACACGTGTATGGAGTTAGTGTGCATTGGCAAGAGACCCTGGTGTTCCCATGTTCTTTCTCTCTCAAATAAAGAAATAATATTTTTTAAACGGTGGTTGCTGAATGTAGTGGCTCACACCTGTAATTGCAGTACTCGGGAAGCTGAGGCAGGACCATTGTGTGAGCTCCAGGTCATCCTTGGCTACAGAGTGAAACACTGTCTCAAAACAAAAATAAAAATAGAGGAAGGCTGGAGAGATGGCTCAGCGGTAAGACACTCGCCTGCTAAGCCCAAGGATCCGAGTTAAGTTTCCTAGTACAAGCCCGATGCACATGCATCTGGAGTTCATTTGCAGGAGCCAGAGGCCCTGGTGTGCCCATTTTCTATCTGCCTCTTTATCTCTCTCTCTCTCTCTCTCTCTCTCTCTCTCTCTCTCTCTCTCTCTCTCTCTCAAGTAAATAAATCAACAAAATATATTTTAAAAATACAGGGAGATGGGCCAGTTGATAAATTTACTTGTCCTAGTGTGAGGACCTGAGTTTATATCACTAGCGCAACATAAATGGCAGGTGGGCATAGTAGACTACCTGTAATTCCATTGCTTGGGAGGGTAGAAACAGGATCTCCAAGACAAGCTGGTTAACTAGACTAACAAATTCAGTGAGTTCTGGGTTCAAGCAAGGCCCTGTGTCTGTAAAAAGGTAGCATGTAATGGAGATAACCAGTGTCGACTACTGGCCTCTTCACACATGCTTACATGTGTGCACCCACGCACAGTTATTAAGTTATATTAATTCAGAAGTCAAGAGAGGGAAGGGAGAGTCCATGGACCAAGGAAGTGGGAATCAGAGCGCCCACGTGGTCTGAGAGCCCATACAGTGGACCTGGAAGACAAATGAACAGAGTTAGAGAGGAAAGAAAATGTCAAGAGCTCCTACTGTATAGAGGACGGGAGGGGAGAGCCTGTGTAGGAATCAAGGGGGAAGAGAGGTGCTTACCAGAGCCTGGAGGTTCAGGAATCTGAGGCAGATAGGTCAAGAGAAGAGAGAGCATGAGCAGCATTTGGGATTTTATTAAAACTGTTATATTATCATACAAATAGTACTCTCTGACTTTCAGTTTGTGTTTATTGCTAGTGTGTGGCAGATTAGTTACTCATTTGATTTTGAGATAGGTCTCCTGTATCAGAATGGTTTTGAATTTACTGTGTAGTTGAGAATGACCTTGAATGCCTGATCCTCCTGCCTCTACCTCCCCAGTGCTGGGATTACCCGTGTGTACCATCGCACCTGGATTATATGATGCTGGGGATGGAACCACAGAGTTTTGGGCCTGCTAGAAAAGTATACTACCAACTGAGCTATATCCCCAGCCCTGTACCAGATCTCAATATCAAAGTTCTACTTAGATGATTATTTTGTAATTTCTATTCATCATTATAAAACTGATTAATTTCACAACATGAATTGACCATGGATTTATGTTATTGGAAGTCACATTAAAACCCTGCTAACTTTGAGGGCATGCAAATTTAAATGGTTAATTTGGGAAAGTATTTGATTTAAGGCCGATTCATCTTTTGTGCCAGATGTAACCAATAGCTTCTTTAAGAAAATCATCTTGGGGCTGGAGAGATGGCTCAGCGGTTAAAGCACTTGCCTCCAGTGCCTAAGGCCCTGGGTTCAATTCCCCAGTACCCACATAAGCCAGAGTGTGGCCCTGGTGTTCTCTCTCTCTCTCTGAAAATGAATAAATAAAATATTTTTTAAAAAAAATCATCTTACAGTGATTTTAGTTTTCTTCTCTAATAGTATAGTATCTTCTCAGTTAAACACTCCATCAGAATTTGCAGGATTTATGAGTTTTTTATCTTTTTCCAGTGATGCGAGACCTGACAAACGAGGATCTAACAGCCACTGAACTATACCAAAGGGCTGGAGAGATACCTTAGCAGCTAAAGGTGCTTGAAAAGCCTGCCTGCCTGGGTTCAATTCTCCAGTATTCCAGTAAAGTCAGATCCACAGGGCTGGAGAGATAGCTCAGCGGTTAAGGCACTTGCCTCCAGTACCTAAGGCCCCAGGTTCAATTCCCCAGGACCCACATAAGCCAGACCCACAAGGTGTGGCCTTGGTGCTTTCTCTCTCTCTCTAATAAAATATTTTTTAAAAAAAGTCAGATCCACAAAGCAGCACACGAGTCTGGAATGCGTTTATGGTGGCAAGAGGCCTTGGCACACCTACACTCACACTCTCCTCACAAATAAATAAAAGTATTTTAAAATTACACTAAAATCTTTGGGGGGAATTATTTTTCTTTTTTTTCCTTAAATATGGGGGAATTATTAAATATTTGGATTCTAAAGTCTGGAGCCAAGAAAAAGATAATGGCAGTTAAAATGTTTTTAACTTATGGTGCATTCATTAGCCTTCTTCATTAAGATTTGGTGTTAACTTTTTAAGTTTGGTTATACTCACATAGCATACATCATATTGGATACTGCCATTTTCCAGTTCCTTATAGAGGTTTTGTTGTTGCTGTTTGTTTTGAAGCAAGATCTTCTCAGTCTAGTGAATACTGACTTGAAACTCACTGGAGCCCAGGCTGCCCTCGAACTCATGATCATCTTCCTACCTCATCCTCCTGAGTGATGGAGTTAAAAGCATGCACATCCATGCCCTGCTCAGAGGTGGTTGTAATATAGTAAGACCAGTTGTTACAATGTCCACTCCATTGTGCTTTGGACTAGAATGGTTTTATCTCTTATCTGGCTTTATTTTTAGATAGCAGTTAGTAAGTGTAATTTCTATTTGTGGGAATAATCCTATTAGAATGCTTATTGCCAACTATATGTGAAGGTGTAGCTATATGGAGCATAAAATTAGATGTGCTTCCTTCCTTTGGCTCACAATCTAAATTTAGTGGCAAGAACTTCCGTTCCTAGATGTCATTAAAAATAGAAAATACCCATCTGTCTGGAATGGGTTAGATAGAATTCTGCCAGCAGGCTCGAGTCAGGATTATAACACTGGCTTCCATTTAGCCCCAGGAGTCTTAGAAATATAAGGTGCTCTTTAATACAGAGGCCACGAGTATACAGTCCACAGTGTTCATCTTAAATTGTCCTTACAGTTTGTTAATCTCAGGAAAACCCGAGACAATTGAATTTTGAGGAGAAATTCAAACGATAAGATGAAACAGTAATGCCTGGTTAAGAAAAGAATTGACTTTGAAGTTAAATCGATTCCAATTCTATATAATTTATTGGCTATATAAGAGAGTTACTTAATTTCTCTGAGATGTTAACTTCATGTATATTGCTGGACTCATAGTTGTACTCCCTGGGGTTGGTAAGGAGATTGAGCTAATATTTATAATGTGCTTTCTTTAACGCCTGGCATATAGAAGTTTTTTTTTTTTTTGAATTTACTATATTGTCTCAGGGTGGCTGCCTCCTAAGTACTGGGATGAAAGGTGGGTGCCATCACACCCAGTTGTAGATATTTTTAGTGGTGGTAGTTGGTATTGTTGATGTTAATATTACTTTTGGGGACTAAGGCGATGGCTCCATGGTTATAGGTGCTTGCTTGAAAGCCTGTTGGCTTGAGTTCAGTTTCCTGGTACCCACATAAAGCTAGATGGGAAGTGGTATATACACATCTGTAATCCCAATGTGCCTATGGCAATGAGAGGCCAAGACAGGAGAATCTAGGAGATTGTGGTGCAAAAACCAGGGAGACCGTGTCTCAAGCAAGGTAGAAGGATGGAACCAACACTCTGAAATCTCTGTCCTCAGACCTCCACATGTGCACTGTTTCATGTGCACACCCATGTACACACATACTTATCATGGACATCCACACACAATAAAAAATGTAAAAAATACTACATCTGGCTCCTGTTATTAAAAAAATCTGCCTACCTATGCTTTTAAATGGAATTTAAGGGCCTGAGGAGATGGCTCAGTGGTTAAAGATGCTTGCTTTCAAAGCCTCTGGCCCAGGTTCAATTCCCCAGATACCCACATAAAGTTGAACAGCCATTCAGTTGCAGTGGCGAGAGATCCTGGTGTACCTGTACATATTCTCACACATGTAAATAAATAAATTTTTAAAAATTAGTTTCCTTTGTGTGTTGTTTCTTCAGGTGAGTAACATGCAGGGTCTCTTGCTACTGCAAACAGATGCCAGATGCATGTGCAACTTTTTGCATCTGGATTTATGTGGGTAGCAGGGAAACTGAACCTGGACTGGCAGGCTTTGCCAACTAGTGCCTTTAACCACTGGGCCATCTCATGAGCCCCTGGTGGCATTTTAATTTGGAGCTTATGGCATAAGATATTTAAAATCATAGAAATCATATAGTAGAGGACTGAAAAATCAGCCCCAGAGGATGACTTTTGTTCAAAGGATGCAGAAGCAGCAAGGAAACAGGAAACAGACTGATAGGAAGCCATTGATGCTGATGGAAGAGAACTAGGAGGAGAGTGTCGTGGAATTCAAGGGATTAGTTAACTTGTTGGGTCTCAGATGTTGTCCTTGTGTCATTCACAAAAGGTGATGTCAGGTGGTGGAAAAGCACTGGGAAGGCAGGAGTTCTTGTCAGCTCTCTGCTCAGAATGTCCAGTGGCTGCTCACTCAGTTCCTTCAGCACAGTAGCCCATATGGTCTGATGCAAACTGTTCTCCCTCCTTACCATTCTGTGTTTTTGCTCATTTCTCTGCCTAGAATAATCCATACACATCATACTAAGTGAAATAAGCCAGGCACAAATAACAAATTTGTCATGCATTATAAGTGTTAACATTTCATTTCTTTTTACAGCAGAAAATAATCAATTGTATGTGTACACCATAATTGTGTATCCACTTGTCCATTGATGGGGATTTGGATTGTTCAACCTTTTGGCTATTATGAATAATGTTGCTGTGTACACTACTGTACAAATCTGTTTGAATCTCTACTTTCTACTTCTTTGGTCACAAAGGGAATCTAGATTATTCTAGGAAAAGAAATGAGCAAAAACACAGAATGGTAAGTACACAAATAACAAATACTGTATTGATCCCAGTTATCGAACTCAGTACACCTACATGGTGTGTACACAGTAATCCTAATGCCTGGGAGGCCAAGGCAGGAGAAATAACAGGTTTGAAGCTAGCCTGGGTAGCATAGTGAAAACAACAAGAGCCCTGTTGTGAAAAAGGATATCAAAACAACAACAAAAGAAATTGGCAACCCTTCCTTATTTAATTTCCTTATTTCCATTACTTTAGCCTCAGATGTGGAAATTAAAGTTCAAGTAGAACCTAAACCAAGGTATCATTAATAATACTTATGTATTGCTGAGGTGTAAATGGTGTATATATTTGTTTTGTTGAAAAAAACCAGTTTTTTATCCATTAAAAAATTATGTGGGAATTATATTGCAATTAGTATAATTTGGAATATCTACATATGTATTTTCTCCATTTTCCCCTATATAAATATATGTAATTTATTTGTCTGATTTATTATTTATTTACTTATGAGAGAGAAAATGAGAGAGATTAAGAAAAGGAGAGAGAGAAAGTGATTATTAGCACAATAGTGCTTCTTACCACTGCAAACAAACTCCAGGCACATGCGCCACTTTGAGCATCTGGCTTTATGTGGGTGCTGGGAAATTGAACCCTGGCCGTTGGGCTTTGCAATCAAGTACCTTTAACCACTGAGCTTTATTTTATGTTTTTGAGACACAGAATTTCTCTTTAGCCCTGGTTCATCTGAAGCTCACTATACAGACTAGGCTGATCTCACACTTGCAGTGATCCTTGTGCTTCTGCTTCCTAAGTGTTGGGATTATATTTGTGTGCCACCATGCCTGGCCTTGAATATGTATTCTTAAGTTATGTCAAGAACATAGTTACCAGCCTCAGAAATGAATTTCCAGAAACTGTAGTAACCTCCACATTTCAATCATTAGAAGTCTGGCATGCATGTGGGTACTGGGGATTTTAACTCAGGTCATCAGGCTTTTCAAGTAACCATCTTTAACTGCTGAGCCATCTCTCTAGCCCCTTGTTATGCATTTAATGTGTGATTTTGCCACATCAGGAGAACTTGGTACCAAGAGGAAGAGGTGTTTTTTTGTTTTTGTTTTTTTGAGTTATGGTCTCACACTAGCTCAGGCTGACCTGGAATTCACTTGGTAGTCCCAGGTTGGCTTCAAGCTCACAGTGATCCTCCTACCTCTGCTCCACCACACCCAGAGAGAGGGAGAATTTTGGTGCTAGAGATGTGCTTGCCGATTAAGGAGTAAAGGCACATCCATTCAAACCTAGGACTTATCTGACTTCTGCTAAAACAACCAACCCCTTGCACCTCTAGTTCTAGCTTATGTAATTGCTTTTAGCATAATAGCTATTACTGCAGACAGAGTGAACATTTAATGAGTAGATTGGAGACATCTCTTTGCATGCACAAATAGGAAAAACACCACCACAGCAACTCTCTCCCACATGTGACATCCTCTATTTCTCAGTTTACCAGCAGTGTGTCTGCTTCCATGGCCGTGCCTCTTCTTAGCATTCGGAAATTATAGTGGTACAGGCCCTCTAAAATGTATGATATGTAACACTGAAATTTTTCAAAGGAAGTCAGGCACTCCCAGCACTCAGGAGGCTGAGGTAGGAGGATCGTCATTAGCCTTGCTAGAGGAGGCGTGTTTTCTGGGGGCAGACCTTTGGCATGAGTAGTCCAGCACTACTGGTGTATTCTGTCTGCTTCAGGTGGGTGATGAGCCAGCTTCCTCTGCCGATATGAAGCTACCCTTCAAAGCTGTAAGCCTAAAATGAACCTTTTACTCTCATAAAAAAAAGAAAGTTTCCAAGGGTATTAAAGCAGTCTTGAGAGTTGAAGGCTTCTGTTTTGATTTTTGTGTATATGTGTTCTGGAAAAGAAGTTGTACTACTTCATTCATCAAGTCTCTTTTCTACTTGTAGAGAATTACTTTCCAGTAAATGATAATTGTTATTATTCTACTTTTTAAGTTTTCTAAGTAGGTTTATAATTTTCATTGCTTATTTGCTTTTATTTAAATATTTTTATTTATTTATTTGCAAGCAGAGTGAGATAGAAAAGAGACAGAGAATAGGTGTGCCAGGGCCTCCAGCTGCTGCAAACAGACTCCAGATGCATGCTCCACTTTGTGCATCCGGCTTTATGTGGGTACTGGGGCATAGAACTTGAGTAGTTAGGCTCTGCAGGCAAATGCCTTAACCTCTGGCTTCAAACTCCTGGGCTTAAGCCATCATCTTGCCTCAGCCTCTTGAGTTGCTGGGACTATAGACACACACTGCTTTGCTGGTTAAATATACTTATGTTCCTTTTTTTAATTTAAATTTTTTGCGTGTGTCTATGTGTATCATGTAGGGGGTAGACACATGCTATGGCAATGCAACCTTGGGATGTTTGTCCTCTCCTTCCATCTTATTTTATTATTATTTATTATTATTTTTATTTTTCAAACAGAGGAGAGAGAATGGGTACGTCAGGGCCTCCAGCCACTGCTGACAAATTCCAGATGCTTGCACCACTCTGTACATCTGGCTTTACGTGAGCACTGGGGAATTGAATAGGTGTCATTAGGCTTTACAGGCAAGCAAGTGTCTTAACCACTGAGCCATTTCTCCAGCTCCTTCCATCTTCTTATAAAAATATTTTTTTTCTTGCATGGTATTTGTGGGCACATGTGTGCATATGCTTGTAGAGGCCAGAGGTTGATATCAGGTGTCTTCCTTGATTGTTCTCTATTTTACCTTAGCAGGGTCTTTCACAATACCACTAGACTCTATAGCCAGCTTGCCCTGGGGATTCTGTCTCTGCTTCCTGAGTATTGGGAATATAGGCAAGCCCTCCACACCTGGCTCAGCATTTATTTTTCATTTTTTTAATTTTAGTTTTTCAAGGGAGGGTCTCACTTTAGCCCAGGCTGACCTGGAATTCACTATGTAGCCTCAGGGTGGCTTTGAACTCATGGTGATCCTCCTACCTCTGCCTGTTGAGTGCTGGGATTAAAGGCCTGTTCTGGGGATCCAGACTTCAGTGCTTATGCTTGCCTGGCTAGCACTTTGTTCATTGAGCCATTTCCCCAGGCCTCACCTTCTTCTTCTTTTTTTTTTTCCCCTCACCTTCTTTTTGAGACCGGGTCTCTCTTGTTTTCCCACTGTGTCTGACCCAGAGTTTGGTCCCTGAGCTTTGAGATTCTCCTGGCTCCACCTCCCATTGCTGGAGGCACATTGGAAATCACAGATTCCCATACTACTTTGATTCCAGCTTTATGTGTTGCTAGGGACTTGAGCTTTGGCTGGTATATTTGCAAGAAAATTACTTTAACTGTTAAGCCATTTCCCCGGCCTCATGAGTATATTCTTAGAGCTGATATTGGAGCCTGTCATCCTAGCACTTGGAGGCTGAGGCAAGGGGAAAGAAGGTTTGAAGACCACCTAGGCTACATGGTAAGACTGCTACCAGCTCCCATCCAGCTAAAATTTCAAATTTCTGTTGCCTGTTGACAATTGTTTTAATTCTTGGAGATTCACAGAATAGCTTTAACCTCTTCTTCCTTGAAATGTAGGCATATTTCAAACAAAACACCTTTCTGAAATACCCAGATTATATTCTGCCAATAACAAAGGGAAATTCCTCAGAAACATCATACTTTTAAGTGGGAGTTAGAGAAACTTTGATACAATTCTTTTCTTTTTTCTTTTCTCTTCCCCTTCTCCTTCCCTCTGAAACGGGGTGCTCTGGGGGTTAGCATTTAGATAACACCCAGCAAAAATTCCAATGTGCCCCAAAATTTAAGGAGTACCTGAGTTCTTGTCTATAAAGTTAAAAATTAAAATCATAGACAACAAGATAGTAAGTTATAGTGGGAGACTTTATTATTTAAGGGAACATGGGGAGTTACAGAGTTCTCCAGCCACCAGTGTGGGGAGAAAACGTGGTGAGTTTTAACAGAATTTATGCTGTTCAGCTAAACAAGCAGAAAGGGGCAAGATTATGAGAAGAAAAGATTTAGGTGGAAGAGAAATCTAGCCCCTCACCACAGGCTGTGGTGGGGGCTGGAGAGACCTTGCCGGTCCCTGGGGAGTCAGAGGTCCGTTTGCCTGCCTGCCATTTGAGGAAGAGAGTGCTTTCTTCTAGGAAAGTTAATTTAAGTTTTCCCCAGGTGAGTCAGAAAGACAGCTGATTGGTTCATATCTGACCAATCAGTTTTAGCATCTAGGTTTTAGCTCTAGATGGACACCTCCCACTCAAAGGGGGTGTGTGTCTCTGGAGCTTCATGACCCATCACACCTCCCTCCTTCCCGTCCTTCCAACCTCCCCTTCTTCCTTTTTATTTTCAGACAGGGTGCTACAACATCTACTTTCAATTTTTCTTTCTCCTCTCTGTTTACTTTCTTAAATCACATGATTCAAAGGATGAACATTTTTTACAAACCTTATATATAAAATATATATATGCTAATATATGAAGATTATGCATATATAGTAATATATTTTATACCTTTAAACTCAGACATTTAAATAACTCAAAGAATGATACATTGTATCTAATTTCATTTTATATATATATATATATATATATATGTATATACTTGTATATAAGAGTTGTCATGGACTATAGGCCATGATATATTTTAATTGACAAGGGAAAGTTGCATAGTTTATATTGTAGTTTCATTTTTTGAACATAGTTTATTTCCAAGGGGGGGGGAGAGAGAGAGAGAGAGAGAGAGAGAGAGAGAGAGAGAGAGAGAGAGAGAGAGGGAGAGAGAGAGGGAGAGAGAGAGGGAGAGAGAGAGGGAGAGAAAATGGGCACACCAGGGCTTCTGTCTGCTGCAAACAAACTCCAAATGCATGTGCCACTTTGTGCATTTGACTTTACATGGATACTGGGGAATTGAACTTGGGTCGTTTGCTTAAGAAAGCCTATATTTGTAGGCAAAGAGAAAGATTTGGGCTGGGTGTGGTGGCACACACCTGCCTTTAATCCCAGCACTCAGGAGGCAGAGGTAGAAGGATCGCTGTGGTTTCAAGGCCACCCTGAGACTACATAGTGAATTCTAGGTCAGCCTAGGTTTGAGTGAAACCCTATCTCAAAAAAAAAAAAAAAAAGAAGCCGGGCGTGGTGGTGCATGCCTTTAATTCCAGCACTCGGGAGGCAGAGGTAGGAGGATCGCCATGAGTTCGAGGCCACCCTGAGACTACATAGTGAATTCCAGGTCAGCCTGGACTAGAGCGAGATCCTACCTCGAACCCCCCCAAGAAAGATTTGGAATGATACACAATTGTTAACTGTGATGAACCCCAGACAATGGAATGGGAACCAGTGGATTTTTGAGGAAGTGACTTATTTAAGAAGAGTTTCCAACAGTAGGAAAGTAGGACTAAGAGGAGAGAAGGTGGCTTGGAAACCAGGCAGAAGCGTGACATCAGGAAATGCCTGAGGTAGACAACTGGGGCTCAGTCCTGCAGGGAAATTCTAGGGCTTACACTAAGAGTGTCCACTTTGAATGACCAAAGAAAGAAGTAAAACCTTTATGTTCTCATACTCATCGGTCAAGAGGCTCCTCAGAAGCTCTCCTGGTGGGAAGAGTTGTGGAACTAACTGCCTTGGAAGTATTGGTGGCCTGCATACTGTTTTCCTATGGAGACCTGCAGGTGTAGGAGATGTTGATAGGGCTCTGACAGCAATTTTAGCTGTCACCCATATAGAGATTTAAACAAGATAGGGGCTTATTTCTTTCTCATGTACTGTTCCAGTTTAAGATATCCATGGCTAATATGATGGCTCCACAGAGACCAAGCTTCTTTCATCTTTTGCTAGGTGTCACTGGTTATTGCCAAGATCTACATGGCACACAATACTAGAAATGATGTCCACTTTCTTACTAGAAGAAAGGGAGAAAAGACGAGGAAGGGCATATTGATTTCCTAAAGGACCAGTTCTGGAAGTTTACATGGCTACACCTGGATGCAAGGGAAAATAGTTTTCATTGTTGTTGGCTTTGTGCCCAGCTAAAAGTAGAAGACTGTTATGCAACTATTTCTGTAGGAGGAAGGCGCATATATTATAGAACTGTCTATTGTATGTGTCTTACAAGGATATGGTTTTTTTTTTTTTGGCTGGTTTTTAGTTTCAGCAGTAAGCATGTATTTTGTTCTAATTGTTGAACAGGTTGGGGTCTCCAGGAAGTTGAATTAAAGACAGAGTATTGTATGCAGAATGTTGAGACGTTCCCTTATGTTCAACCACTGTGGAAGGGCTAGGAAGAAGCAGAGTTGTCAGGAGAGCTGAGCTTTGTGCAGCTGACAGCAGTCCTGAGCCGACTCTGTGAGGAGCTCTGGAGCTGTAGTGGCTTTCCAGAGCTGTTGAGTATCTGGCTGGAATGGTGCACTGGGGCTGAACTTGCATCTGGGGTTGCTCCAGAAGTATCAGGAGAGGAGTTCCTAGAAGGTAGAGCTTCAGGTTATCTATGGTTTTAGTCAGGACACAGAAAGAAAAGAAGTTTCTGAGGTGGGAGGGGTACACTGTTATTCTACCAGTCACTGAGTTTGGCTGACTATGGAAAGGCAGCTTTTCAAAGTGATCCCTCTAAGGGCTAGGTACATTCTAGCAAGTCCTTCCTTGAAGTAGTAGGTGGCACTTTTCCCTGTCCGTCACATGTGTGCACAGGTAATTCATGCATACCATTTATCTATTTTTTTTTTTTTTTGAGGTAGGGTCTCCCTCTAGTCCAGGCTGACCTGGAATTCACTCTGTAGTCTCAGGGTGGCCTTGAACTCAAGGCGATCCTCCTACCTCTGCCTCCCGAGTACTGGGATTAAAGGTGTGTGCCACCACGCTATTTTATAATTTAAAAAGCTGAATTTTTTTGTATATGTATATATGTGTGGTGTGTGTGTATATATACTCATGGGTCTGTTGTACACATATGTGTATGTTTGTGGAGGAGGCCAGAGGTCAATGTTGGGTCCTTTTTTTTTTTTTTTTTTGTTTTTTTGAGGTAGGGTCTCGCTCTAGCCCAAGCTGACCTGGAATTCACTATGTAGTCTCAGGCTGGCCTTGAACTCATGGTGATCCTCCTACCTTTGCCTCCTGAGTGCTGGGATTACAGGCGTGCACCACCACGCCCAGCTTCTACTTTATTTTTTAAATAATATTTATTTAAAGGGAGCAGAGAGAGAGAAGGAGAGAGAAAGAGAGAGAGAGAGAGAGCCAGGGCCGCGGCAGCCATCAAGCCTTGCAGTGCGGAGCAGCGCCAGCGGGCAGCAGACCCTGTAAGATTTGAATATGTCCTTCATATTTGATTGGATTTACAGTGGTTTCAGCAGTGTGCTACAGTTTTTAGGATTATATAAGAAAACTGGTAAATTGGTGTTTCGCGGATTGGATAATAC
>PVHP010010057.1:32022-48783 GCA_004024765.1 Zapus hudsonius | reverse complement strand
CCACCTGAAACAGCATGGAGAAAGAGGAGCAGAAGAGTCTTGAATCAGAATGTGCCCGATTCTGGTTCTCATCGCTGCTAGTTATGTTTGGGTCTCATCCCAAATCACATTTCAACTATAGTCCTTGTAGCCACAAGTCCACCTAGGATAGCATGTTGTCCTCAGTGCCTATAGCTATGCAGGAGTGGGCCTCAGGAGCCTGTGGTCTGGGACCATTTAGAAATCGGAGGTCACATGGTGGCTGCCAGCAGTTTATCTTGGCTGTTTGGGAGAATTGTGCTTGGTAGCGCTTAGGGTGGCTCCACCATGTTAGAACCCAGATCTCCACCCTGATGGAGTTTTCTAGCAGCTATGTGGCTTTGAGTTTGACTGGGTAGAGCCCGAGAACAAAGCCCAAGGTGCTGGGTGCCATCAGCCTACAGCCTGCACTGGCTCATGAAGTTCTAATCCACAGCACCTACAGTGACTTGTATCCCAGAGTTCCCTGCTTTTCTCTTGCCAGCGAATGCAGAGCATAGTGTTGGGATCACTCTGCGAGGCTTTCATGGGCCACAGTGGGACATTTCTGTCCTTGGTGTCCCACCCAGGAGCCACCTCAGGCCACCTGCATTGCCCCATGTTGGCGGTTACCTGCTGAGCCCACCAAAGGGGCTGCGGTCAAAGGTGAACATTTTCAGGACTGAGATTTTTGCAGTGGTAGCATTCCATACCCTTTGCCTCAGGGCCCCTCTCCTGGGAGCCCGAGGGCCAAAAGATCCACCTTGTTTTATCCAGTAAAAGGATCAGAAAGGAAATATTTTCATTTTCTCAAAGTTTAAAAAGAGAATAAACATGGAATCAAAAATGACTCATATCCCCATACAGGCCATCATTTAATGTAGCAGGGACTGGGTATACTTCCTCCAGAGTTCGTGTTTCAAAATGCCAAAGAATTGGACAATTTCGATAGCATTTTTTTTACAGACATTTATTCTAGATTAGAGTCAGTTCAGATGATTTGGGAAAGAGATAGGGGGAAACAGCCCAACCACCATGTCCCCACCAGTGTGGGGAGAACACTGTGAGAGAGGTTTTAACAAAATCTATGCTACCCACCACAACTCAGGGAACTGAGCGGAAGAAGGGGTGGAAAGATTGTGAGAGCCTTGGTGGGGGAGAATATTCAGAGACATAGCCCCCCTCAGTAGCAACATACTAGGGCCAGCAGAACCAGGCTGACTCCAGCCCCAAGGACTGATCGAGACGGCCCATGGAGGAGAATATCCAGCTGATTGGGGATGGGGGAGGGGGGCATCAGGGAATAAATAATGTTTTTAAAAAGATCAAATTACTATATGAGAAAAGAAGAAAACTAATGATATAAGTTACTTCCTTAAGGAGTTAGGGGGAGAAGTACAGATTACAAAACAACAAAATTAGAAAAAGATAATAATGAAGATAATAAAATAAAATAATGAAAGAAATGCAATACAGGAAATCAATGACACCAAAAATTGATTCTCTAAATATATGAAGAAATTGATAATTCCATAGCCAGGTTAACTGAAAGAGAGAAAAATGCTAATCTTAGAAATCTAAGAGGAGCCATCACTACAAACCATACAGACATAATAAGAGACTATGATGGAAAATTGTGCCATTATATTCAATATTATACATGAAATGAATAAATTCCTTTAAAGACACTATCAAACAGAATTTAAAAGAAATGGATAATTCTTCATTACCCTTGTTTACTAAAGAAACTGAACTTACAACTCACTTGGGCCAGGAAGACAGGGATGAGTACTAGGATATCCAGGATCCCTTGCCACAAGGACTAATCCAGACAGCCCACGGAGGAGGATATCCAACTGATCAGGGATGGGGAGGGGGGGAATTGGGGAAGTCGGGATAACAATGCATGGTTTGCCCACTAAATAATGTAACTCATTATGGACAATAAATATTAAAAAAAAGAAACTGAACTTAAAACTAAAATATTTACCTCAAAACTCTATACCTAGATACTTAATTAAAGTGTAATAATGAAGCTTTTTTGGAAACCTCTTTGGCAGCTTCTGTTTTTACTTTCTTTTAAGAATACTTGAATGTAGGTGTGTACACATGCATATGCCTGCATGTGTGTGTGCATGTGCGGCCACAGGACAGTCTTGAGTGTTGGCCCTTTTTAGAGACAGGGTAACTCATTGCCTTGGAGCTCATCACTTAGGCTGGTCAGTGGGTCTCCCCAGCGCTGAGATTATAACCACATTTTTACATGGGTTCTGGGGACAGACTCAATTCCTCATGCTTGCAAGGCAAGCAACTTATTGACTAAGCTATTTCCCAGTCTCTTTGGCAGTTTCTTATTTTAAAAATTGAGCGTATATTTCCTTTTACCCTCAGCAAGTTTCATTCCTGGGTATTATATCAAGACAAATCAAATAAATCTATTGACACAAAAATCCATATAAGTTCATAGGATTTTATATATCATGGCCCTAAACTAGAAATAACTGAAATGTCCATCAGATGGTTGAACAAGTTCTGAAATCTCCATACAAAGAAATTCTACTCAACAGTAAAAGGAACAGACAGATGTCTAATACACCTAACAACATGCATAAATCTCAATATATGCTGAACAAAAGAAGCCATAAAAAGAAGAGTATAACTAACATGCCTGTTTTCATTGATATGAAGTTGTTGGACAGGCAGAGCCAACCTCCTGGTGATTGACGAGGACTGACATCATGCATTAGGGCTTCTTTCTACAACAGGTTATTACAGGCCTGGGTATCTTACAAACAATATACACTGTGTTTCCCAAAATGTCTGTAGATTCCTTTCTGGTGAGGGCCTTTTTCCTGGTTCATAAAAAACACCCTTTGTCTCACACAGTAAAGAGAGAAGAGCCCGTGAAGCCTCATTAATAAGGGCACTGTCATGGTTTGATCCAGGTGTCCCCCACAAACAAATGAATGTGTTCTCAGTGATTGATCCTCAGCTGATGGCAATCTGGGAATTAGAACCTCACTAGATCTGTGTTGTTGGGGGCGGGCTTATAAGCCAGCATCCCCTTGCCAGTGTTTGGCACACCTCCCTGCTGCTGTTTGCAGTGCTATGACGGAGGTGATATCCACCCCTCTTCTCATGCTGTCATTTTCCCTGCCATGATGGAGTCTCCCCTCCAGTCCTTAAGCCAAATAAACCGTTTCCTCCACAAGCCGCTTTTGCTTGGGTTCTTTCTGTGCAGCAACTAGAAAGCTGACTGCAACAGGCACTAACCATGCTTCTGAGGGCCCCCACCTTCATGATTTACCACCCACAGCATCACTTCCTGATGCAATCTTCTTGGGGTCAAGTTTCACTAGGTCAATCTGCAGTAACATAGGCACTCAGTTGACAGCCTTCATGCTTCCTACAGGTGGGAAAAATGAGGCTTACCCATAAAGGAGGACATGGGGTTACTTTCTGGGTGATAGCAGTGTTCCAGAATGTGGTAGGAATGTGGTTTACAAAGTTGATATAATTTTCAAGTCCTCTCAATGCACTTAAAATCCCTACATTTCACTGGAGGGGAAATTAAGGTGATAAAAATGAACTGAATATGGTTTCTTTTGGACCTTAGATGATGTATTAGAGGTGATTCATTTCCTGCCTGGGTGTCAGCCATCATTTCAAGTCTTGTTGGTGGAATTGGGTTGTCTATGTTTCTCGATGCCTTCTAAAAAATACAGACAGAATCTCCAATTGAGAGTGATATGGGTATACGTTAAATGGGACAAACATTGTTAATTTGGGGAAGTTTTAATGTATGCACCCTCTCTGTGGGCCCATGATTAGTGGGGACTTCTCCCTGGAGTCTGGGTTCTTGGTCTCCATAAGAGTTTGCCATGCATCCCAGTTCCAGTTAAGGTTTCCTTGTCACTGAGCAGATTTCTTAGCCAATCGAAGAGCTGTTGATGACCCACTAAGGTTTAGTGACACTATTACACAGATGAGCACTTCTTACCTTGCTGGTCTCTTCCATATAGCAGTGTCCTCTGCATTCTCAGGCCATCGGTAGGTGTCCCCTGCTGTCTCCAAATATCATTGGCCTCTTCCCCATGTTGGGGGGAATATCCAGAGGCATTGCCCTCCCCCCAAAAAAATGTCTACTGCTTGCACATGTCATAGCCCTCCATCCCATGGACCATTCCAGCAATCCTACTGAAGAGGATCCTCAGCAGATTAGGGGCAGGGAGGAAGGAAATGGGGGCACCAGCACAAAACTTGTTCATACAGTGTTTCTAATTATTAACAATAAAGAAAATAATTTTTAAAACTTCATGAAATTGTTAACATGTTGGCATATGGAATTTAGCTTAACCTACATCTGTGTTCCCAGGCAATGGTCCCTCATATTTAGCTCCAAAATAAACTTTCTCTAATTCAAAAAAAAAAAAGGAACTGAATAAACTAGAGAAAAACACCTAGCATTCCTTCCCCATCCAATCTCACATGAGAATGCAGTTCTCATGCTATTTTAGTTATATATATGCATAACATGTATCACCCCAGAGAGCAATTTTGGCATCTCAGAAGAGGTTAGTGATTTCAGAGGAGTATAGAGATATTTGTAGAACAGCAGTGTTTATTCACTGTCACTTCCAGAGGCCCTTGAACCTATTATTTCTGGAGGAAAGCAGAAGGGCTATTGAGTTGAGGTCCCAAGGTAATCACACAGAAGTGATCATTGTAGTTACCTTCTTGTTGCTGGGATAAAGCCCCTGTCCAAAAGCAGCTGGTGGGAGGAAAGTTTTTATTTTGGCTTTCAGTCTCAAGGGGAAGCTTTGTGAGGGCAGAGGCAATCATGGCATGAGCAGAGGCTGGACAGCACTCCTGACTGCAGCAGGTGGAAAGCAGCATCAAGAGAGTGAGCCAACCTCTGGCACGGGGGAGCTGGCTAAGCCTAAACCTGGTCCTAGGAGCACACCTCCTCTGACAAGGCTTCACTCCCCAAATTACCACCAGTTGGAAACCAAACATTTAAAACACATGAGTTTGTAGGAGTCATCTGATTCAAAGCACTACAGTGGTAGAACTTCTAGAAGTAGGCCCTGTTGTGTAGCTATTTCCTCTAAATTGAAGCATTCTCCTACAGGCAGGAGAGAGGCTATAAGATTCAGGAGGCTAACAAAATTACAAGGTTCAGGAAATTCATGAAACATGAGGCTCAGGCTACTCAGAAAGGGAAGAGATTTAGAAGGCTTCTCCTGGTGAGCTGAGGGGAGGATACTCTCCAGAAGAAATCCCTGCAAAGAGTGTAAGAGGATGCAGGATGCAGCTTTCAAGAGTTCATTCGTGCTGAGATGGGCTTTTCAGTGTTTTATCTGCCTGAGTGCCACCAGTGATCCTGTTCGTAGTCCCTCACCTATGCTCCTATAAGAAATTCCATTGGTTCTTTAAGGTAGATTTGAATGGAGTGGTTTCTTTGGTCTGTCATTGGTGGTCTGTGTGGGATGAACAGATGCTTGACCACATCGCTTTAGGAAAAGTCATACAACACCTTCCTCCTCACCCTGCCAGGCTGGCGGTTCTAGCTCTTGGTGTGAACGGAATCCCCTGACTATGGGCATTTTACGAAGGGAATGACTGTGCAGCTGCCTCCCTCAAACCAGGGAGTGGCTGGAGCCTGCTTTGGCTCTCCTTGTGCGGAGAGCTGACTCCTTTCACCAGTGGCAGCTTAATTCTCTGTACTGAACCCTGAATTGTCTTCTTCCATCTTTTGCCTCAATAAAAAAAAAGAACTATATTGCCATGATCCTTGTGTTCTCATCTATTTTTATGTCATCATGGGCACACAGTGAAATAAAGTCTAAGGTTGTGATGTAGGGTGAGGACAAGCCTCATGGATCTCGAGGGCCAAGGGTTTGAGGCATGTATTCCTAGTGTACACTGTCCCTGGATTCCAAATGTCCTAGGCCCAATTTCCACTTTGACAGGTAAAGAATATGGGATACTTCTTGTGGATGAATGTCAAAGAATTACCTTAAAAACACATTTTGTCTAGGCTTTGTTGGTAATGATAAGAAACGCATGATCTTCATGGAGACATCAGCCTGGAAGCCCCCAATTGGTGACTCAGAATTTAGGTTGGGTGTGGTCTCCTTAGAGATTCTCTTTTAACATGCAAATACTGGTTCCTTTTGAACCAGTGCAAAAATCAATCTATGCTAAGGTTTGAGCTTCTAGAGAGAGAGGCTGCCTGAAAGCCACTCCCCAGGACTAGGAGCCAGCTGAAGTTTCTTCTTCAATTCTCCTCATAGTTTGGCTCTTATGAGAAAACTATGTTCTTTAATCTGGTTTCAGGGCTGATGCACAGCAGACTGCCTAACTGCCTCCACCATTGGGTGGCGTCTTTGGGGAACTGGAGCAAGAGCCCAGCTTGACCTGGAGGGGTGGGAAGGGCGGTGATGACCCCTGAAGTCCTAGCTACTTAGAAAACTGAGGCAAGAGGACTGTAAATTCAAGGCCAGCTTGGGGCTACACAGAAGACTTTCCCAAAATAAAATTATTAAAGATAAGTTCTTGGGATGTAACTCAGTGGTGAGGCACTTGCTAGCTTACCCAAGGTCTTGGGTTCAATCCCAAACACCACACACAAAACCAAAACCAAATCCCAGCAAATGCTTCCTCTGTGTCCATTCCTGAGCCTGAGGCCTGCATTCAGGTCTAAGAGCTGGGCATCAGCGTGAACCGAATGAAAGGGCCACTAAGCCAACTCCACGCGGCACCCCCAGCTCACATCAGCCCTATGCGCTCTGAGCTTTAGCTTTCTGATTTGCAGAAAATGTTGATATTACATAGCGTAAACTATTTGTTGGGAGGATGAAATGACAAATGCTCTGCCTAAGATGGGTTTTCCAGGTTTTCTTGGACCACACCTCTATGTTGTTAAGCATGTACAGAAAGCACCACAAATATGAATATTCAAAATAATGTCCTGCACATATCACACCATAATTGCTTTCTTTTCTCTTTTTTTCTATATCTCTATTTCATTATCTTGTACTTTTAAAAAACTAGTATCACAATATAGTCCACACTGGCCTTGAATTTTATATCCTCCTGCTTTAGTCTCCCAAGGGCTGGGATTACAGGCAAATGCCACCACACCTGGACACCTGAGGGTTTTTTTGTTGTTGTTGCTTTGTTTTGTTTTTTAATAAATAAAAACACCTTTATTTTGTAACCCACCAATGAACTACAATCCACCATTTAAGCCAGACCCACAAGTTGGTGGCCCTGGTGCGCTCTCTCTCTCTCTCTCTCTCTCTCTCTCTCTCTCTCTCTCTCTCTCCTTGAAAAATGAATAAATAAAATATTTTTTAAAAAAGAAAATGCAGCCTAGCCAATGTCCAGCTTCCAACAGCACCAGGAGATCCCAGGCAGGGGAAGCAGAGGGAAAAGGAATTTTCCAGTAATGTCTGCTATGGAAACCTCAGCATGTGAGCGTAGGCTTGTCTCCCCATTCACTCAAAAGCATGTATTTATTTCCTAGGGCCGCCATAACAAAGTGCAATAAACTGTTGCCGTAAGACAAGAGAAATTTATCCTCTCACAATTCAGAAAGCCAGAAAATTAAAGTGTTCTCCAATTTGATTTGGGTTGCAGGCCCAGGCAAATCTCTTCAAAGCCTGTGTCCCAGCTTCTGGCGGTTCAGAGTCAGTTTGCTGCTCCCTCTTTCTCCACAGCATCATCCTGTGTGCATGTCTGTCTCTCCGCTGCCTTTTAGGATTAGGACATTAGACTAAGTGCCCATCTCCCTCGAAGATGACCGAATCTTCCCAAAATTGCACCTGTAACAATCCTATTAGCAAGTAAGTTCTCATTCCGAGGTTTTAGGAAAGACATATATTCTTAGGAGACTTTATTATAGTTTAATAAAAATGCTCTTCATGGGCTTCTTTGTGGGCACCAGCTGGTGGCACTATTTTTGGGAAGCTGTAGAAATTTTAGGAGGTTGGGTCTAGTTGGAAGAAGCAGGTCACTAGAGGTATGCTACTGAAAGTCCCCTCCCGCTTGCCCCGCTTCCTGTCCTTGAGGAGGAGAGCTTCTTCCTCCATATGCTCTTACCTCCACAGTGTTCTGTCCAAGAGCGTGGGGCCAAGGAACTGGGGAATGAATTTTCTGAAAGTGAGAGCAAAATAAATGTTTCTTCCCTCAAGATATTTCTGTCAGGTATTTTAGTCACGGCTAGACAAGAGTAACCATTGCACTATTGGTGGCCAAGATTTTTGCTTTTTTTGTCCACATAGGCCAGAGGCTGACCAGCTTGCCAATAATGCATTTGTGATTCTAGGCTAGTGTTGACATTCTGCAGGATCTGCAAATGCACCTCCAGGTGGTCCTCAGTGTTGCCCTTCCTTCCAGACTAGAGTGATATCTAAATCACTAAAGGTTGGGAAGCTTGGTTCTTAGGAGTTACTTAGGAGAAAGTCTCTGACAGTATTCAGGTGGCCACCCACTGAGTCTAGTCTGCTGTGTGGAAGGGAAAAAAACCCTTCAAGGTAGAATTCACTCCCCAGTAATATTGCAAAGCAGGCCTCTGCTAGAACAGCAGGGGTCATCATCAACTGCAGGGAAGAGTCAGGCTGGAAGAGGCTAAAGAGAGTAGAAGGGCAGTGTGAGAGGAGGGTGGGTGAGAAGAACTCAGCACTGCGGGGAGGAGAGGACTCCAGGAAAAATGCCGACCTACCGAACAGACCACATCCTTCTTGTCTGATTTTGACAGAATACACAGTCCTTATTTTCAAGAGGCAAATAAGCAGAATATAGCTGCAGGAATGGAGCTCTCTGAAGCATGATTTATTCACCTGTAGCTCACAGAGCACTCCCAATGGAGGGGAAGTGGCTAAGAGCTGAGAACTGCTGATGAAGATTTATCCGAGTGGTTTGCAAGGCAGTCCCAGGATGGGCAAATCCATTTATTTTCCAATTAGTAAATCAAAATGTTCTGGGTCAGGAAGAAGAGCTCAGCTGATAATAAGAGCTCTAGTGTCTAAATCAAGACAAAATTTGCTACTGGGAATTTAGAACTCAAGTGTAAATTCCATTTTCTTCTGTTTCCTATAAAAACAAGGTATCTTTTCTTGTGGTTCCCAGTCTCAGTATCTGTTGCTCTGTGGGTGCGCGCTGTGCTACTTCAGACATCCCAACCCTGGCCCAGCAGGCTTTAAGCTCCAGGATGCATTTTGAAGATGTAAATGTCCTGCATTCTCTTCTGGACTTAGAGATAGAGGCTTAAGGTGTTTTCACTATGTAGTCAGAAAGTCAGTGTCTCTGTGTATCTGTAGTCTATTAAGTGATAGACCTGCTTAGCTGAGATAAAGATTGCTATCTCCTCCCCAGTATTAATGAGCTGTCCATTACTGTGACAAAATGCCTGAGAAAAGCAATGTAAAAAAGAGGAAAGATTTACTTTGGCTCATGCTTGCTTGGTCTCATTGCTGTGGGGTCTGTGACAAGGCAGAACTTCATAGTCAAGAATACTTGGTGGAGGGAAGCTGCTCACTTCACGGTGGCAGGAAGCAAAGAGAAATCAAACAAAGCCTCTTCTCTGAAACCTATTCACCTGAGAATCCATCAATGCTAACTCGTTCTGCTCCACTCACTTCCCAAAGGCCCTGCCTCTGAAGACTGCTGCACTGGGGAGCAAGCCTTGAACACTTGAGCTTTCTGTAGGACATTTAAGATTCAAAACACAACACTCGCTATGCTTCTCAGATTCATAGTATTATTAGCAAGGAGGGGAGAACATATAGGTTGACAATAATAGCTATGGGAAACAACAACATAGCATGAGTGGCAAGATCAATAACACTAACATGCACTAAGGACTCACTCTGCTTAATACTATTCTAAGTCCTTTATGTGCAGTCATTGCCCATTTTCCATGGGATATGTGCTGAACCACTAGACCAATGGATGCAGGAAACCACACATAGTACTGAATGTTAGAATGGAAATGATCTGAAAGAAAAAGTTTTTCATAGGAAGAAGGGGAACCCCAAGCTCCAGGCTAGCTCCCAAGATGGGAGAAGCCCAAAACCCAGATCAAGATCTGGCTTTTAAGGTGGATGTTTAGCTTGGGGGAAGGGAACCAGGCGGCCAGTATTTTTCAGCATCAGGAAGGGCAGTGCCTCCCGCCAGACAGAGACACAGCAGGTGGGGGTGTGATCTCCCAGGAGAGGTCTTGGTTGATACGGGGTGCTGCTAATTAATAATTGTAAGCAACGCGGGGAGAGAGAGAGAGTCTTGGAATCCTCCCTTCCCCCTCCTCCTACTCCGAGTTCTTGTCCTCTAATGCCAAAGAATTGTACACAGGGACAGAGTTAAATTTTAATTATACATTTATTCTGAACTTAATTAATTGGGAAAAGGAAAATGGGATGTAAAGGTCGACCAGCCGCCGCGTGGTCTGTGAGTTTACAGGGAAGTGCATAAAATCACCCGACAAATCATAAAACATACAGAAAGGCGCATAAATTCACCAAAAAGTAAAGAAGAGAAGTAGCACGCATGTTGAAGAAATTCTCCCTTCCCCCTCCCCCCTCTCCGAGATCAGGGACGGGGGAGAGGTCTACTCACCAGCCGGGGTTCCAGACAGAAGAAGGGCCGAAGCCCCCGAGCACGGACTTTGAAGGATTTCCTTGGGGGGGGGAGTGGCAACCCTTGGCCTGGGAATGTCGCATGACCATGAGGTCATCTGTCTGAGGCCACATCCCTATCTACCTGTGGGAGGGTCTTTTCTCCTAATCCCTCTCATTTCCCCCTCTCATGAGGACACCCCAACTGCTGTTGGGGAATTGGGGCGCTGGAAGTCTGTCGTGGCTTTTTCCTGCTGAAGATGGGCATGAAGTCAAGGCAGTCGGGGTATCCCTCAGAGAGGGGAGGGTCCCTAGCTAAGGCCCGAGAGAGAGAGAGAGACCCCTTAGCCATATATCACATTGCCAAGATTTTGTCCTGTCCCACATTGTGAGGCAGGAGGTGGGGTAGCTCCCCCCAGAAGTGGGGAGCGTTTCACATAGGGTGTCCAGTGGAGTTCAGTGGCTGGATTGCTGTCCACCGTGGAAACTTGAGATCCATCCCCAGGATGGCAGCATCTGCTATGGTCTAAGACGGTTCCTGAATGGCTTGCAAAGCATATGACATATATTAACAGTTATTAAGAAGAGAAATATATATATAGTATTTAATCTTAATAACAGCACAAGCACAAGCGTCACCTAGGGTAGGGTTGAGGGCATTTAGAGCCCTGTGATTTTCTCATTATTAGAATTTAGAATTTAGCAGATTTTCTTAGTAGTATTTTTTCCAATGGAAGGAATAAACAAGCCAGACAATTGTCTGTAGCTAAATTTGTAAATAAGTTGAGCACGTTAAGGCATTTACCTTGTCTTTCCTATATTTAAGCAAGTTTTAAAATATATTTTCCAATTTTTTTTGGGGGGGGGGCAAGCCAGGGACAGAGATTGGTGTCACAAAACTCCTTTAGCATCAGAGAGGTTGGAAACACAACCACAGAGGCTGAAATCATTTTTTTTTTCAGATGAAGGCCATGTTGTAGCTTGAGGTTGTGCCCTGAAGCAGGGAATATATCTTAAAAAGTTAGTTTATCTAAAGGCAATAGACCTGAAATACCCAATATAAGATAATTGTTTAAATAAAATCTAGATAGAGACTGTGTGTTATCCACAATAGAGCAGAGTCTGTCTATTATTGAACTAGAACAGCTGAGTTCTAATAGTCTGACAAATAATTTTGAAGGAGAAAACACCTTGAAAATTAATGCTGTTAGCTTAATCTTGGATAATAATATGATATACAGTAGAAATCTGGGATTAAAGGTAGTCACCAAGGTCATGTATAGAAATGTAACCAATGATATTCCAGCAGTATGAATTTTAAATTTAACAATTTGTCTTAGATAAATTAGATTATATTTTTAATAATATAAAATAAAAGAGCAAATCTTAAAAAGTTAAAAGTATTTGTAAGGAGAGAGAGAGAGAGAGAGAGAGAGAGAGATTTGCTGTTTACCCTGAACATAACAATGTCTTAGGTATTAAATATATAACATAAGAGATCAAAAAGTTAAATGTATTTGTAAGGAGAGAGATATATTTATTGAACATGCATCCTGAACATAACAGTGGCTTAGATATTAAATATATAAAATAAAAGAACACATTTTAAAAGGTTACATGCATTTGTAAAGAGAGAAATAGAGAAATTTAGATAAAATAAAAGAACACATTTTGAAAAGTTAAATGTATTTGTAAGAAGAGATAGAGAGAAATTTACTGAGCATACATCCTGAACATAATGACTTGTCTTAGATATTAAATATATAAAATAAAAGATCACATTTAAAAAATTAAATGTATTTGGAGAGAGAGAGAAGCAAGGGAAGGGGGGAGACAGAGAGAGACACTATAGGTGTATTAAGTGCCTCTTGTCACAATGAATTTGAGACACGTGTAGCTTTGTCCATTTGGCTTTCGATGGGTACTGAGGAGTTGAACTCAGGCCAGAAGCCTTTGCAAGCAAGTGTTTTAACTATTGAGTCATCTTTTTTAGCTCTGAACACAAGATTATTTTTCTTAAGGACTTGTGAACATGGTATAAGAAAGTGATTTAAATAGTTGACTATAGAATAATATAGATCAGATCATGACAGTGAGAGAGAGAAAGAGAGACAGAGCATTAGGAAGGTATTTAAGATGTTAGGTAGTCACGGGTGGCTCAAATCTCAAAGCATCAAAACAGATTAAAACATTATAGTTTATATATGATGTAGGACTTATATTTAAGGATGGCATTTAGCAAGACAATTTGTAAACCATTATAGAAGCATAAAACAGGTTAAAGTCAGCAATATGTATATTTAATATATATTTAACTTCTCATATATATATGAGCAGTTAAATTATAAATAAGCAATGAACTTGAGACATTAGAGCTGAGAAAAATGAGTAAATCTTGATTTAAACAATATGGTTAAGAATAGAGTAGAAACTGGTCAAATTAAAGCCATTTGGTATATTGTTAAAATTATAATTTGGGAAGAGAAAAATATAATTAGAGAAGCAATGTTTTAACTAGTCTTGAAAGAGAAATATAGTATCAACACATTGACAAAGAAATACAGTTTGGATGAGCACCTTAAAAAGTCAGTTTGTATAACTCTTAAACCATGAACAAAAAGCACAATTACCTTTATGGCATTTAGAGAAACTATATCTAATTGAATTTTTGTTATTAATTAACAAAGCAAGTAACTGAGCATTAAGAATTAAACATTGTCGGTATCACCATGCCTGACTTCAAAACATACTACAAAGCAATAGTAATAAAAACAGCATGGTACTGGCATAAAAACAGAAAGACAGCTCAATGGAACAGAATTGAAGACCCAGCTTTAAATGGAAGTAACTTCAGTTATTTGGTCTTTGACAAGGGGGCCAACAATGTACGCTGGGCCAAAGATAGCATTTTCAACAAATGGTACTGGATGAATTGGATAAATACATGTAAAAAAATGAAAATAGACCCACTCCTTTCACCATGCACAAAAATCAACTCCAAATGGATCAGAGACTTTAATATAAATCTAGTAACCCTGAACACCCTGGAAGAAAAAATACAAGGAACTCTACATGAAATAGGAGTAGGGAAAAATTTCCTGAGCAAATCTCCAGTAGCCCAGGAAATACAACAAACACTTAACCAATGGGACCTGATCAGGCTCAAAAGCTTCTGTACAGACAAACAACCATAGTCAGAGGCAATAGACCCCCTTCAAATTGGGAGATGATTTTCGCCAGCTCCAACTCAGACAGAGGCCTAATTTCTAGAACCTACAGAGAACTCAAAAAAAAATAATAATAATAACAAAAACCCAAAATGCCCCCTCACAAAATGGGGTACTGATCTCAACAGAGAATTCACAGAGGAGGAAACACAAATGGCCTTGTCTCATCTAAGAAAGTGCTCAGCATCCTTAAGTATTAGGGAAATGCAAATCAAAACTACAATGAGATACCATCTTACCCCTGTCAGAATGGCAATCATAAAGAAAACCAACAACAATCGTTGCTGGCGAGGATGCGGGGAAAAAGGAACCCTCATTCACTGCTGGTGGGATTGCAAACTTGTGCAATCATTATGGCAAGCAGTGTGGAGACTTCTGAACAGAATGGACATAGAACTACCAATGGACCCAGCTATTCCTCTACTAGGCATCTATCCACAAGATGACACATCTTGATGTAGAAACATTTGTACAACTATATTTATAGCAGGTCAATTCATAATAGCCAAGAATTGGAATCAACCCAAATGCCCATCCATGGAGGAATGGACAGAGAAATTGTGGTATATTTACACGATGGAATTTTACTCAGCTGAAAGGAAAAATGACATATCGAAATTTAGGAAAAATGGTCTGACTTTGAGCAGATCTTACTAAGCAAACACTCAAAAGAACAGAGAATTGAATGCCGCATACTCTCCCTCATATGCGGTCCTTAACCAGGATAACCGTTTTCTTTATGCAGAAAGAAGTGAGAGGTTATGAATGAGGTGTAAAGGAATGGGGAAGGGGAATGGCTTAAGCATGAGGCTAAACCAAATTAGGTTCAAAAACATAAAATCCTCACGAGCATACTGTAACCTACAGAGTAAGTAGTGGGCATCAACTGGCAAGAGGGGCCATGAGTAGTAGGGGAGAATGTTTAAGCCTGTGAATAATTGAGCAGTCTGACAACCCCAGGTCCCAGCCACCGGTTCCTTCCCTCACTGAGCTGTTGACCAAAGTGAACCATGAGGTTCCAAAAACAAGACAGAATTCAGTCAAAGCTCTTGAATGCCCTCCCCAGGCCTGAGGCAAAACCCTGTTGCTGAAGAAACCACAGAATGCCATCAATCAGCATCGAGAGACCCTTCGAGGTCTGGAATGGTAACCAGCCCCCAGATGGCAGTTAGTGCAGTGCTGGAAGGCACTACACAAGCTGCCAGGGGAAGCAGATAACGACAGCTGGAGTAAACAGACCACTGGCATGAAACACAGTCTGCTGCTGTGAGTAGGCTGACCACACCTCCTATTGGGAGAGAACAGCAAACCAAGAAAGGAGCACTTGTTCAATGGAGGAGCCTGGTCCTGGGGGAGACATTCAACAGCTAATAAATTTGGCCAAATATTCCACTCAGTGAGGGGGAACCCTTGATTGGAACTGGGGATTCAGGGCACCGGATCTTGTACTCTTGGGCTCCCAAGAAAAGATGCACTATGTGAGCGACTGACGGGGAGGCTACTAAAAATAGAATCTAGGTAATCCAGAATAGTGTATATTTGTTAACCGATACTGATTTCACTCTCCGATGGAGATTGTGTTTGTATTTTTCAGGATGCAGCGAGAGAGCTGTGGCCCTTTTTACCCTACCAACCGACCGCAGGCCGATAGCTGAGATCCTGGCAAGAGATGAGCCACCACAGTCATATCGTGGAGGATCCATATGGAACCCTGCGGAGAATGACGGGATGAACAAGGGACCCACAGCCACCCCCATTCAATCAACAACGGATAAGCCAGTGAGACAGAAGCCAATGAATCTCGACACAAAAACACCTAAGCTCACAACGTTAAAGCAGCCTTAATACTCACCCACCACGACTCAGGGAACTGAGCAGAAGAGGGAGTGGAAAGATTGTGAGAGCCATGGTGGGCTCTCACAATATCAGAGACTTGGCAACCCTCAGTAACAACACACTTGGGTCATGAGAACCCGGGTGAGGACTGGGCTATCCATGGTCCCCTACCACAAAGACTGATCCAGACGGCCCAGGGAGGAGGATATCCAGCTGACTGGGGATGGGGAAGGGGGGCAATGAGGAATTGGGGATAACTCATTGTTGGCCCACTAAACAATGTAACTCATTATGGACAATAAAAAAAAAGATGAAAGGAGAAAGGGCAGACTTAATTAATAGTTTATCTTAAAAAAGCAACTAATGAGTAATGGCCACTACCTTATTTATTATAAAACAGAAGTGTTTCATAGTTTAATGTGTACCGTAATTTTATTGATTTCATCATATACCACAGTCTAGATCATGAATGGCTAACAGAATATTTTTGTTGGACAGTCCTTATTTAAGTAAAATTGGCTTGCAGTAAAAAAAAAATAAGAGTTAGATATTGTCTTCTTGGAGAACATAGCAGAAGAATTCTTAACCAGAAATTGTAAAATAAAACATTTTTTGAGTAAATAATTATAAATATATATGACATATGTGGGGATAAGTTTGTCAGGAAGAGAAGTAGATGAGAAGGAAGCCTGCCTGAGAGAGGCAGCTTGAAGTGAGATGAGGCAGACAGGATGTCTGAGTGCAGAGGAAGAGGGAGAGACTAGAGAGGAGGCAGCTGAGAAGAATGGTATGGAAATAAGAGGTGAAAGAATGGGAGAGTAGAGAGTGGCAGGAAAACAGGCTTTATGAGGAAGGAGTGGAAAGTGGGGTGTCCCAGATAACCTAGGACAGGGGAGCTGGGAGAGTGGGGTCAGCTGTGTGCCCCTATCACTGAGCAGAGCAGGATGGGAGCAAGGGATTGACCTGTCGCAGGCTGGATGCTGACCTGCAGGGGTGGACACCATGAGACTATGGCCAGTAATGTAGAGAGAGAGAGAGAGAGAGAGAGAGAGAGAGAGAGAGAGAGAGAGAGAGAGAGAGAG
>PVHP010010057.1:0-31922 GCA_004024765.1 Zapus hudsonius | reverse complement strand
AGGAGTAGAAACACTGCTGACCCAGGCCTCAGTGAGGTAAGGCCTGTACCCCTACCCCAGCTGATGGCTCCAGACCTTTTCTCTGATGAACCTCTCTTTCTCATAAAGGGAGCTTTCTATTATCTTTTCTTGGGCTGTTTATTTAAATAATAAAAGCTCTGTGAACTCTCTGACACTGTTTTCCCCACACTGGTGGCAGGAAAACTCTATGACTTCCCACATCCAATTTCCCCATCCAACTCCCTTTTCCTAATCTACTAAATTAGAATAAATGTATAATTAAAATTTAATTCTGTCCCTGTGTACAATTCTTTGGCATTAGAGGACAAGAACTTGGAGTAGGAGGAGGGGGAAGGGAGGATTCCAAAACTCTCTCTCTCTTCCTGCGTTGCTTACTATTAATTAGCAGCAACCTGTATCAGTCTGCAGTATTGAAGCTTTAAATAAAGAGTCCAGCAGATCTCCCTGGGGCTCTGCAAGCCCTCCCTCACAGAGATGGGGTATGGAGGTTTAGGATCCCCCAGCAGGAGCAGCTGTGTTGGTGATGGAGAGAGAGAGAGAGAGAGAGAGAGAGACAGAGACAGAGACAGAGACAGAGACAGAGAGAGAAACAGAGAAAGAAAAACCAGAGAGAGAGGCGAGCTCTTGGGTGGAAAGCCAAAGCTGGGAGCCTTGGGCAGAAGTGAGTGAAGCAGGGAAGTCCAGGGAGAGACAAGTGGGGAGAGCAGAGGAAGAAGAGAAGAGTATCTAGGATCATCTGACTGAAGTTGAGCAAATCCGTGACAATTTAAAGTGAAGAGTGACACTATTAGGGCAGATGGACCCATTGTACAGCCAGTACTGAAGGTGCAGGACCTTAGGTGTTTGAGAAAGCAGGCAAAGGTGGGAGGAGAGAGAGAGATGGACAGACAGGGAGAGAGAGAGAAGGAGTGTGTCTCGAGCCGGCAAGACAAGCCCGAGGTGCCCCTCGGGGTGTGTCCAGCCGGAGAGAGAGACCCAGAGGTGCTGGGAGTGCGTCTGTCCCAACAACTGGGGTGAGCCCAGAAGCGGGCGTGGGGTGCAGCCTGGCGTGCCTGCTCGGCTTAGACACTGAGGCAGGAGCCGAGATCAGGCTAACCCAAGAGAGAGAGAGAGGGACACTCTCCGAGAGCGAGGAGAAGGGGAGGCATCTAGGTGCCCGAGAGAGAGTGAGACAGAGAGAGGAGCAGTGAAGAGCTGAGGAACCAAGCTGAAACGTGGTGGGTGGTGGAGCCGGCAAGCAGACAGATAATCCAAGTTTCAGAGGGCCAATGGAAGCTCCGGATGGTGGCCTGGTCCAGAAGGGGGTCTGGTTGCCCAGGGGGCAATCGAGGGTATCCCTAGCCCAATTTCAGCACCATATGTTAGAATGAAAATGATCACCATGGAGACAGCTCTGAAAGGAAAGGTTTTTTAATAGGAAGAAGGGGAACCCCAAGCTCCAGGCTAGCTCCCAAGAGTGGAGAAGCCCAAAACCCAGATCAAGATCTGGCTTTTAAGGTGGATGTTTAGCTTGGGGGAAGGGAACCAGGTGGCCAGTATTTTTCAGCATCAGGAAGGGCAGTGCCTCCCGCCAGACAGAGACACAGCAGGTGGGGGTGTGATCTCCCAGGAGAGGTCTTGGTGAAACTTCTCCTGAGGCCAGCTGGGGGGAGGGGATGGGGTGTAGCCTGAATCTCGGACCTAACACTGAAGTCTGAAGATACTATGCCTATTCATATATATATGTATATATATATATATATGAATAGGCATATATATATATTTCAGACTTCATAAGTTAAAATTATTAGTTAGGTACAGTAATCAATGAACAATTAATTATAACAATGACCATAACAACATTGCTGGAATCATCACACTTTCATGCAAGGGCCATTATTTAATAAAATAAGGGTTATGTGAATACAAACAGAATGATACTGTCACAGTGATCTGATGACTTTGATGATAACTAAGTGACTAGTGGGCAGGTAGTACATATAGAGTTGATGCATCGGTCAAAGGGATAACTCATGCTCCACATGGGACAGAGCAAAAGAAGATGAAATTTCATCACACTACACAATGGTATACAATTAAAAATGTATAAATTATTTGTTTCTTGAATTTTCCACTTAATATTTTCAAGCTGAGCTTGATTGTAGGTAACTAAGACCTCAGAAAGTGAGGATGTGGAGGTATGTATTGTATTTACCCCTTTCGTCTTCAGATAACTTTGTTATATGTTCTATCAGTCTCTATGCAGATGAAGAAACTGAGGAGCAGAGAAGGGTTGAAAGCATCCTCTTATTAATTATTCAGATATATTGATTCAATGATTAATTGCAGGGAGCCAGGACGATCGCCATTACAAGATGGCGCCCACTTCCTTGCAGCTAAGTGGTAAACAACTCCATATTAGGCAATGCGCGCATGCGCGGATTATGTATTGGTCCCTAGCGTCCCTGCTCCCTTTATAAGCAACTGACTCCTAGTGCTCGGGGCCCCTCGCTTCCTGCTCTCCCTTAAATCAAAAGGCTCTCCAATAAAGTGTGATTTGAGAAGAATCCTCGAGTGGCGGTTGTTCTTCCTCGCTGGTCGAGGAGCTCGCCGCAAATAATGACAGTATGTTGAACTGATTCATTAATTTCTGGGTCTTTGGAGGTATCTCCTTTTCTATCAATCCCACTGAGTCATTAAATGATTTCAGAGGTAGGCCTAGGAATCCACTTGAATATTTGGTAAATAACTGTGAAGACACATCCTTGTTAGATCTGAATGTTTCTTTGTTCTTTCACTGTACCTATCATTGAAATTTGCACTTTTGTTCCCACATCATGCAATGATTAAAGCAGATCAAACCCAAGGTCTTGGGACGGTGGTGGGGCTGCTACATCACTGCATTTGACATGATTTCACACCTCCCCAGTGCCACTGCCCTGCCCCTTTGAACCTCTGAGACAGATGCCTACTAGCTCCTCTCCTTAGATAATAAGCTCTCTGGAGAGGCGGTTTAAAGACAAGAGAGCAGTCAACCTGTCTCCAAGAAACACACAAATAAGGAACATCCTGACCTATATGCCCCATTGAGTGCAGTGCCAATTGGAACAGCCATTTATCCCCAATAAAAAAACAAACAAACAAAAATCTTTACCTTTTGCTTTGCCAGCAATGACAGAAAACCAACAAATTGAGTGCTTTGCCAAGAGTAGAATGTGCTTTTCATTGGTAGTGGCTCCTGGGAGAGCATCCCCTGTTGTGTCTGCACTTTTCTTTAGAAGAGAAACCCCAGCTGGGGCTGGAGGGCCTTCCATGCTCTTGCTTAATGTACCCTCAGTACTAGTTCTGCCTGTGCATCCTTGAGGCTTTCCAGGAGTTGCAGCGAGCACAGTTTATCTGTCAAGTCTCCCCACCAACATCCTTGCCTCAGGCTTGCCTCTTGGTATAGGAAGGAGGTCCCATACCAAAAAATCCACAGAACGTACTGCTGAAGCCCACACTACATTGTAGTTACCACTGGCTTCCTGGCCACTTTGCATGAGAGCATTGGCCATGTCTGTCCCAGTTAGTGACTCGTGGACCCTGGGATGGACTCTAACCCACACTATTTCTCCAACACATGACTGTGGACTGATGTCAGCTAGTCAGAAGAGCTGAGTCTCACTGCAGAACCACAGTGGCGTCAGGGAAAGGTACCCATGGGGATACATCCCAAGCACCCCCCAGTGGATGCCTGAAACCATAGACACTACTGAACAACTCCTCGGAGTCCACACCTCTGATAAAGTTGAATTTACAAATTATGCATAAGAGATTAGCAGGGCTAACATTTAAAGAGAAGATTACAAGACAATATTCTAAGAAGAATGTGTGAATGTGGCCTCTCTCAAAACATCTTACTACCCTGTATTCACAGTTTCTGTGACAGCATAATGGAATACAATGCTAATTTGAGAAGGCCACATGGGGTGAAGGGTGCAACTTTTTAATGCAGCCTTAAATCAGAAAGAGAATCATTGAGCCATGGCGATGCCAGTTGACCCTAAGTACTTGAAAATTCATAAAAGAAAACAAATTTTACAGAGAAATTGCTATTCCATATGTCAGGCTCAGCAGAAGGTCCATTGATGTCCCCATTTCTAAGGAGGTAGTGTGAGGCACAAGAAGTTGAAATCACACAGCTAGAGGTAGAACAGCTCAGTTTTTCTGATGCCATAGTCGAGGTGCTGGCACATGACAGCAGGCAGCCTCCAGGCCTGCTGCCTGTCGCCTTCCTGTAGCGTGGGCTCAGTGGGTCCCACAGATCTCCCCCTTATTGCAGGCCATGGCCCCTAAGGGAGTCTGTCTACTCCAGCAACCCTCACAGACCTGCAGCCCCTTTCACAAAGAATATCGCAGCGGTTGCCACAGCTGCCACTGCTGCTGCCTCAGGCCAAGCACTACGTTTTCCAGGGCCCTCATCCTCCATGTGGTCCCAAAGGGCAGGCTTCGTATAGGAGAATATTAGCATATTCCTAATGTAAGAAAATACTACTGATGGAGTATAAGAGAATAACCCTGAACTTTGAAAAATCACTGAGACAGAAATGGTTTGAGGTCTGTGAACAAAGCAAGCCTTGGGCGAGATAAGAGAGGAAGGAGAACCACGGCTGGGCTGCCTCTCCTTTCCTTATGGTCTAGGGGCTCATGTTTCATATTTCCTGGAACCCACTGGAAATCTTTTGCCAGACTTCTGTTTGTTATGCATCTTGTGACTTGACTTGCTTTGTTAACTTGCATGCTTACTGTCATGCACCAGCTATAAAATCCCCTTCCCCTAGAGCTCAGGACCAATGCCTTTTTCAGGCGAACCTGAATCTTTGGCTCACTAATGCTGGTGTAATAAACCCTCCACTCTCCTCCAGTTGTACGACTTGGTCTCTCATTTGCAGGGGCATTTTCTACATCATTCACCAGAAAGAGTTGAAATTAGAAGTCAGAATAATGTTTGTACTCCACCTACTGGCTCTGTGACTCAAGACAGATGAACTGACATTTTCAGCCTCTGCTCCATTAATGAAGGGAGGGGGTGATTGCTACATCTGCCTCCTCATCTGCCTATGACATGGGCATAGACACCCAGAGTTTGAAAGGACTTGATTAAGGACTCAACGATAACCAATGATGGAGTCAAGGTTATAATGATGGGAGATTCCACCTGAGACATTCCAGGTCCCCTAGAACTCTCCTAGCATTGTAGCAGTGTGGGAGACGAGGAAGCAGACCCTGTGGGCAGGATTAAGGCTGGCTCACTATGATCTCACACAATTTGGCCATGTTCCTTCCTAGCTCCTCCCTAGTTGGGGTTTGTCCCACCTCAAGCATGATTTTAAATTCTAATCCAGAAGCTAGCAGCATTTTTCTGGCTTGGCTCTGGATGAACACAGGCTCGAGGTTGTGAGTACATGCTTCCCTCCAATCCTCAGAGGGAGAGGAAAATCATACTAAGACAGGATCGTGGATCTTATTGTTTGATTTTCCTTAGAAGTATGTAACTAGTTTTTTCCCCCGCCTTTTTGTAATTTTTTTTTCGAAGTAGGGTCTCGCTCTAGCCCAGGTTGAACCTGGAATTCACTGTGTCGTCTCAGGGTGGCCTCAAATTCACGGCGATCCTCCTACCTCTGGCTCCCAGTGCTGGGACTAAAGGTGTGTGCCACCACACCCGGCTCCTTTTTGGTGATTTTTTTATGATCAGACCACATGGTAATGGACTGCCTCTTTTTTTTTTTTAACTCCTTAACCTTTTCCCCCCACTTGGATAAATTTGAATAAAGCATGTGGAATTTGTTAAGAAACCTCTCTATCTCTGTCGTCAATTCCTTTGGAGTACAGATGATAACAACTTGGGCAGAGAGTAATGGAGTGAAAGCCCAATTTTGGCTACCCACTCCCACTTTACCCCCATTTCAGTTTGGAGAGTCTCACCGAAATACAAGAGTTATTTTTAACAACTATTCACATGAGCGGAGGAACTTTGAGCACTCCTGGGCAAAGCTGCCACCGAGGCTCCAGTCCTGGCCCGACAGCATGGGCCCCTGTGGGTGAACGGCAGAGACCGCCACGTGGAGTGGTAAAGATGGTGCTGGCCATGTGGGAAAGTTAATACCTTTCTTACATACACATCCTGTTAACAGTTCTAATCACTAATGTAAGTGATTTATGCAGGGCCATCACACAGCCTTAGCTGAAGGCAACCAGCTTTTAGATTGTTTTTCTTTTTCCTCCTTTCCCACTGCCCACACACTGGACTAGTGCTGCTATTAACAATAGGGAATGGAAGACCTGGCCTGTGTCGGCCAGGCAGGAATGAGGACCCTAGCTCTATCAGAGGGAAACTCCAGGCCCTGCCCTGGTGCTCTGCTCATGAGATATTCCCCACATCTCAGCTAGCAAAGGGGTTAAAAAATAAAGCAGGTGCTCTACCTATATCCCGTGTTAGGAGACAGAGGTGCCTAGATTTCCCTAGCTAAACCGTAAACTAGCCACACCGTGTTCAAATCTGCCATGGATATTTCTCTAGCTCTGCACACTGCACAGTGGGATGGGACCCTGGTCAAAAGCCAGGTAGAAGCTTTGCCTCAATCTCCACTCAGCTCCCTGCATTCAGGCCAAATCATAAGGCTAAGTGGGAAAAATAAGGCTTCCCCTTAAGGTTTACAAAGACAAAATTCAGTTCCAAATAGCTTTCAAATTGTTTAGTATTTAAAAAAAGCCAACTCAAAGCTTTGCTCTGACGTTTTTACTTTCAACTGGTATTAAGTGTAATTAATTTGAGTTCATTCAATTTAGGAAAGAAATAGTAAAAGTTTCTACAAACATTTTTCCCTTTAAAGCTTTTTTCTCTGTCAAGCATTTATACACAATTCATACCTATAAATTCATTCATACCTTCAAATCCAGTTTCCAAGGGTTTTTTTTGGGGGGGGGTGTAACACATTGGTAAGAACTTAAGTCCATAGACCCCAGGGTCCCATCAATAAGAATTCAAATCCATAGTTCCAGGGACACATTGGTAAGAACTTAAACCCATAGACCTCATACTGCCTATTCTCTGTTGCCCTACAGATGGAGACAACTTTAAGTACTACATAATTCTCCAACCTGACTTTTAAAAAAGTGGAAAAAATAGATAAAAGTAACTGAGTACAGCTATTGTTTTACTTATAAACCATCTAAACTGACCACTAACTGTCAGCAGTGAAGGACTACGGTTGGCCAGAGGGCCTCCGTTTTGTTAACTGTTATGACTTCTCTGTAACCCCTTGTTCCAGGAAAAACTGTCAACTATTATGGGCCCCCAACCCAACCAATCAGCTCCTAGATTCCCCTAGTACCTAGGTCAGAATAACCTACCTGTTTCTAGTTTCCTCAGTAACCACATCAAATTGATGAATTCTAGCCGTTACTATAACTGCAGGACCCTGCTTCTCTACCCCAACCCTGGGTCCAACCAATCCTGTTAGAGTCACCATGGCATTGCCTACATCCTGATTCTAAGACCACTAGTTCCTAAGAGTGAACCCCAGGACATCTCCTGACTTGGACCTGATCAGTCCTGATTCCCAACTCCTCCCTAGGGCCACTGGCCAGCACCTATTGGTGGTTTTTCTCTTTTAAAAGCCTTTGAGCCAACACTTCAGGGATGCAAACCCAGCTCTGGAGTCTGGTTGTGTCCTAATCAATCAGCTTGAAAGTCCACGGCAATAAATTTTTTCTGCTTCTGAGCTCATTTGGTTCCTACCTCATCATTTGAGTGCACTCTGACCCAACAGCTCTACCTGATCACTCCAGTTACAACTTCTGGCTCAGTAGCCCCAGCATAGAGGTCTCTTAGACTAAAATAATACAAGCCTCAAGATGTCAAGGCTAAGATTTCAACTGATGTTAATTTGAACATAGTCTTAGGGTTATAAACACTAGCTTTGAGGCTCTCAATAAAGTAAATAAGGTTTCTCCATTGGTTACGGTTTTTATCTATTGGAAAAAAACTGAATTTTATGGCTAAAGTTACTTATAACAGCTCACTAATTTGTTCATGGTTTAAGGAAAAAATGGCTTTTTAAGGTACTCATCCAAATTAGCTGTTTCTTTGTCAAGATGTTAACTATTGGGGAAACTGAGTTATTAAGATAAATATCACTTACTAGTGTTTAATTTTCTAAGATAAGGTTCTCATACTGTTGTAGTCAGTTTTCTAGTTGCTGCGCAGAAAGAACCCAAACAAAAGCGGCTTGTGGAGGAATGGGTTTATTTGGCTTAAGGACTGGAGGGGAGATTCCATCCTGGCAGGGGAAATGATGGCATGAGCAGAGGGCTGGACATCACCTCTGCCAGAGCACTGCAAACAGCGGCAGGAAGGTGTGCCAAAGACTGGCAAGGGGAAGCTGGCTTATAACCCTAAAGCCCGCCCCCAACAACACAGCTCCATTGAGGTTGTAATTCCCAAACTGCCATCAGCTGAGGATCGATCACTGAGAACACATTCATTTGTTTGTGGGCGACACCTGGATCAAACCATTTTGATTTATTCATGCTAATTCTATCAAATGGTTACCAATAGGCTTATGTAAATTTAAATGATTTAATTTTAGTTATTGTGGCTTTTATCCTCCTGTTAGGTAAAATATGTTGGGATAACTTACTTAAGCTTTATCAAATTTAAGTCAGAGGTAAAACATAAAATCGCTTTATGTTAATAAGGATTTCTACCATATATCAGATTATTTAATATCCAAGATTAAGCTAACAACATTGGTTGTCAAATGGTGTTTTCTCTTTCAAGACAAATTCACCAAAGGTTATATTAGAACTCAGCTGTTTTATTTTTTTTAAATATTTTATTTATTCATTTTCAAGCAGAGAGAGAGAGAGAGAGAGAGAGAGAGAGAGAGAGAGAGAGAGCGCACCAGGGCCACCACCTTGTGAATCTGGCATATGTGGGTACTGGAGAATTGAACCTGGGACCTTAGGCACTGGAGGCAAGTGCCTTGACTGCTGAGCCATCTCTCCAGCCCAGAACTCAGCTGTTTTAGTTCAACAATAACCAGATACTGCTCTATTGTGGGTAATCACACAGTCTCAATCATGATTTTATTTAAACAATTGTCTTATTTTGGGTATCTCAGTTTTATTGCCTCTAAATAAAATAACTCTTAAAATGTTCCCTGCTTCAGGATACAACCTCAAGCTCAGATAATGGTCTTCATCTGAGAAAAATGATTTTAGGCTCTATAATTGTGTTTCCAACCTCTCCTGGGTAATTGGTATGTTTTCAAACACAGATGTCAAGATTATGCTGTCTTGCAGGTTAGATCAATTTGTTAGGAATTACTAATAAAAATGTTTTCAGGACTGATAATATGTTCTGTCTGTAATTATAGTTATTAGGTATTAAAAATAAGGTGTGTCTACTTTCATACTTCAGTTATGGTCTACACCATCCCAAAATAAATAAACTTAAAGGTTAGACAAAGTAGATTAAAGGTTATGCCATTCTTCAACTAGATACATTTCACTAATCAAATATGCTCTCTCTATCCAGATAGATAGATAGATACTTCAAGGTTGGTGCAACTTCTTTTCTAAGTGTTCTAACTACCTATGTAGAAGCCAAATTCAACTCGAGTCATGAAGCTAAAAAGGCCAATGTTTTGACCTTTGTTCCCAGGTCACAAGACCACTGGAGATGAATGGATACTGACTGGCCAACTGGTAAGTGTAAGGTCGGAATTCAGGCTACATCCTGATCCTCTTCCAAACCAGCCTCAGTATCAACAAAGATCAAAGACTTCCTCTCGTAAACAAGAAACAACACCTGGCCCGAGAGACTGTCCTTCCGAGAGACTGTCCTTCCGACCCCCTCCTGATCCTGAGAGCACGTGACCCCCTGAGCCCCGCACCCAACCTCGTGTGACCAACCAGACCCCAACCTGAACGTTTTTCCCCTTAAAAGCCCTGATCTAAACCTGCCTCGCACGCTTTTTCGCCACCCTTGGTGAAAAATGCCCGGCAGCTCGCTTTTCCTCCTATTAAAACCTTTCCTTTCAGAGTGGTCTCTCGTGGTCATTTCCATTCTAACAGTAAGTCACCTGTCTTTCTGATCAGGGAGGACATGAAGACTCAAAAACAAAAATGTTGTACAATCTGAGGCACAACCAAGGAAAACCAGTCCTCCAGGCTTCCCAAAGGGGGAAGGCCATATGGTCAACACAGCCTTGACCATATCATCTTAACCAACAACACCTGATGCTAAAGAAGCCACAGTGTTTCTCCCAGGTCCCTAAAATCTTTGGAGAGCCATTAGTGACCTCCTGAATTACATGTTTGACTAAATTTTGGCTGCATGCTTGGTCTTAAAACACATAGAAAAAAAGTGTAACTGAGCACGGAGAAATACTTCAGGACAGGGCACAAGCAAAAGTCTGCTTTTTCACTCACCACAAAGCATGCCTCGCTTTCTATCTTCATTGCTGCTCAGTGTTTTCATTCTACCTGTCGATATCCAGGATGGAAACTCATTCCTTGCCTGGGCCCAAGATAGTAACCAGACCAACTGATGAGTCTGTGGGCTCTTGCCCACCTCCAGCACATCTGGACTTCCACAGTGGGTATCTCCTCTCCAAGAAGATGACTGGAACCAATTACAAATTTATATTGACCAAGAAAGAGTGAGTTTTCCTACTCTAACCCAGGTTACTAAATGGGATGTTTTCCACTAGCCCATCAACTCCATCAGGAGTGAACCAGGGCACAGAAAGAGCTTCTCAAAGGAGTCGACTAACAAGATCCTGAAGAGGTATGTTTATCTCAAAGTCAGTCACAGGCTGCTGGGACACACTTACATAGATGAACCTACTCATGGTTGCTTGATCCAAAAGCCTCCCTTTTGCTGAAAACAGCTAACTCATACACATTCACGGTACACTAGCAATGTTCACTATATAGAATGGATTCCCACAGACTTCAGAATGGTTTGCTACTGAGTGAGATCTGAGGCCAAATGTATGTTGGGCAGCTCCTAAAGGCACCAATGGTTTTGTGGCACCAAACTCTGGCCCTGGCTTACTCCAAGGTGGATTGGAAGATGTACTCTGGGATTTCCCTGGATGTAGAGATGACAAATACACACCTTAGAATGTCCAGCAGTTTTAAAATACAGGTGGACTAGGAATGTCTTCCAATGGTATGATCATTTAGTCTCAATTTTTATCCCATCCATTGGGTTAGAAGATGTTATCTGATGCATCAAAACTCTCACAAAATTCTCACAAAAAGCTTTAAATAACAGAGGTAAGGGAATTTCCCTCCTTAATTCCTAAATTCATAATAATAATAATAAATGAAACTCCACTCTCCTCTTGCTGTTACGGCTTTGTCTGTTTGTCACGGGAATTTCTACAACAGTGTGCTCTTCTTACTAGTGGCTGGCAATCTCTGTAGCTTCTTTCCTTTTAAATAAAACTCACTATTATACTTTATCCTCTGGTGGTCTATAACTTTAATTCTTTAATTTTATAGAACAAAAATCCAGGAACTATTGTTTTAAAGTGCATTGGAATTAGCTGGGAATCCCAACTTTCCTGTTACACTGCCATTTTTGTGTCTGAGTGATTATGCTATTACAGTTGTGTTCCAGAGACTTCTGAAATGACAGAATGAGGAGCTCAAGAGACACACTTCCAACAAGATAGCAATTTAGCTGGGAAGAAAATGAAGACAAGAATAATTATGAGAAATGACAGAAAATAAAACTATTCATTCAAGACCTCTTATTTTTTTAATATTTTTATTTATTTGCAAGCAGAGAGAGAGAGAGAGAGAGAGAGAGAGAGAGAGAGAGAGAGAGAGAGAGAGAGAGAGAGAGAGCATCTGGCTTTATGTGGATACCGGGGAGTCGAACTCAGGTCCTTAGGCCTTGCAGACAAATTCCTTAACTGCTGAGCCCTCAAGACCTCTTTTAAATCAAACTGAGTCAAGTTAGAGAGGCAGGAAAATTTAAGGAGATATGAGAAGGAAAAGGCCTTACTCTGGGATCCAGTTTGTTCTTGCTGAGTGTCCAAAATATTTAACATAACTAATAAAGACAAAAGGGATTACAGAGATAATATATGTTTCCTTTTAAGGCATCTGTCATAGTTAGCTCACATACTGCTGGGATGAACCTCCAAATCAGGCACAGTTTACAGGAGGAAGTAAAGATTTATTGAAGCTACAGATCCAGGGTAAGTTCCATAATGGTGAAAAAGGCTGCCCCCTTTCACAGGTCCAAGCACAGAGAGAAAACCATCACCAGAGGAGAGCCAAATCAAACAAAAAAACAGCAGGAACCCTAGGCCTTGCTCAGAGTTCTCTTTGCATATCTATGGCTGGAATTCCAGATCCACCCCAGAAAACCTGTTAAGGTTGGAGTCTAGGATCCAGCCAGGCCAAGGTGATACTCCCTCCACCCAGGCAGCTGGAGAAAAGCCTTAAAAAACGTTGTTTTAAAATTTGTTATTAACAATTAGAAACACTCTATGAACAAGTCTTGTGTTCATACCCCATTTCTTCCCTACCTCCAATCTGCTGAGGGCCTTCCTCCGTAGGATTGCTGGAATGGTCCGTGGAATAGAGGGCTATGAAATGTGCAAGAAGTAGACTTTTTTTTGGGGGGGGGGCAATGCCTCTTGATACTCCCCCCCACCATGGCTCTTAAAATCTTTCCACCCCCTCTTCCACAAAATTACAAGAAACCTAGTGGGTGACTTTTAATTGTTTTACTTTTGAGCTCTTAGGAGTCACTGGGTTTCTGCTTTGAGTATCCTCAATGTCTGTCTCCATTACCCTTTCATAGGTTGTCTGATTTGCTGAAGAGACAGCACTCTTTGCTTGTCTTTCTACTTCCTCCATGGCTTCATTTGGGCTCTAGATGATGAGTTAGGGGTGCTTTATCTCCTGCCCGGGTGTCAGACCATCATCTTAGATCTTGGTGGTGGAATTTGGTTGGCCTCTGAAAAATACAAACAGAATCTCCAACAGAGAGTGAGATCAGTATAGGTAAGTGAAAAAAAATCATTGTAATTTGGCAAGCTTTTAATGAATGTAGACTTTCTGTAGGCCCATGATTAATGGGGGCGTCCCTTTAGAATCCAGGTTCTTGGACTTGTAGAAATTCCCCGTGACAAACAGACAAAGCCATTTCAGCAAGAGGAAAGTGGAGTTTCATTTATTATTATGAATTTAGGAATTTACACCGATGGGCAAAGCATAGATGGGCAAAGCATAGAAGAAACATTTGGCCCTGAGCCCTTGTTACAAAGGAGTTTTATAGGGTACAGAGAGATGGGTATGTGACATCATGCATGTAAATTAACAAATCAGGCAGAACACAGGAGAGCTAAAAGTTTAAAATGAATTCCAGAGAAATGTTTTTTTTTTAATATTTTATTTATTCATTTTCAAGCAGAGAGATACAGAGAGAGAGAGGAGAACCAGGACCACCACCTTGTGGGTCTGGCAAATGTGAGTACTGGGAAGGCCCTGGAGACAAGTGCCTTAACCGCTGAGCCAGCTCTCCAGCCCCCCCAGAGAAATGTTGATAAGCCTCTGTTCTCATCTTCTCCCCTACCTTCCTTCTTGATCAAAGCTTTTAGAATTTATAGCCCAAATGGCAGGGCCAGTTAACAAAAGCAAGTTAAGTCACAAGGTGCATTTGGTTTACAATGGTTTCTGGAAGTACAGAGAACTCCATAGACATAGACAAAGAGTGACAACAAGCATTCTCTGTCCTCTCTTATCTCATCCTATGCAGTGTTTGTCTCTGTTCTTGTGTGAGTTCGCTGAGTAAGATCTGTTCCAAATCCATCCATTTTCCTGTAAATCTCATTATGTCAATTTTTGCTGCTGAATAGAATTTCATGGTGAGTATATACCACAACTTTGATATCCATTCATCCAGTGGTACCCACTGGATTGCTTTGGGTTGCTTCCAATTCTTAGCTATTGTGAATTGAGCCACTATAAACATGGTTGAACAGATAATTCTGTTGTAACAAGGAGCATTGAGGGTAGATACCAAGTACAGAAATAGTTGGGTCTGTTGGTAGCTCTATATTATATGCATCTTTTTCAGAAGTCTCCACAATAATTTCCATGTTGGCTGTGTAAGTTTGCATTCATACCTGCAGTGAATAGGTGACCATGTGGTTCTTGTGATTAAATGTATTAATGTGGTAGATTGCATTAATCAATTTCTATATGTTGAACCATCCCTGTATCCCTGGGATGAAACCAATTTGATTGAGGTGGGTGATACTTTTGATGTGTTTTTAGATTTGGTTTGTGAGGATTTTGTTCAGAATTTTTGCATCTAAGTTTATCAGGGACACGGGTCTATAGTCTTCCTTTTATGTTGTATCTCTGTCTGGTTTTGGTACTGGGATAATGATAGTTTCATAGAAGGAATTTGGAAGCATTCCCTGTTCTCCAATTATGTGAAAAATCTTCAGAAAGAGTGGTTTCAGTTCTGTGATGAAGGTTTGGTAGAATCTGGCTGAGAATCTATTAGGTCCTGGAATTTTCCTTTGGGGAGGTTTTTGATTACATTTTCAATCTCAGTGGATGTAATAGGTTTGTTAGGTAGCTTTGTCTGCTTTAGATTTAGTTTTGGTAGCTGGTAGGTCTCAAGGAATTCATCCATCTCTTCCAGGTTTTCCAATTTTGTCAAGTACAGATTTGGAAGTATGTTCTGATGACTCTTCCAATTTCATTGGTGTCTATAGTGACCACTCCCTTTTCATTTCTGATTTTGTTGATTTAGGATTTTTCTTTTTCTTTTTTTTCCATTTGATCAAATTGTCTGGGGGTTTGTTGATTTTGTTTATTTTTTCAAAGAATCAGCTCTTTGTTTCATCTATTTTTTAAATTGTTTTCTTCAATTCCAATTCATTGATATCAGCTCTGATCTTAATTATTTCTTTTCACCTTGAGCTCCTAGGGTTGGATTGTTCTAGCTTCTCCAACACTTTTAGCTCAGTGGTTAGGTTATTAATTTGAGATCTCTCTTTGTTATGAAGGCTTTTAGCACTATAAAATTTCCCTTCATTGTGGTATATTGTGTTTTAATTGTCATTTAGTTCAGAAATTTTGCAATTTGGTTTTTATTTCTTGAATGATCAATTCATTGTTTAATAGCATATTGTTCATTCTCCAATAATTGCTATAGTTTCTGTTGTTTCTCTTGTTGTTGGTTTCTAGCTTTAAAGCATTGTGGTCAAATATGATGCAGGGAGTTAATTTTCTTGAATTTATGGAGACATATTTTATGTTCAAATATGTGATCTATTTTGCAGAAGGTTCCATGGGCTGCCGAGAAGAATGTGTATTCTGTAAAATTTGGATGGAATGTTCTGTAAAAGTCTGTTAGGTCTAGTTGTTCTATGGTGTTAACATCTATTATTTCCCTGCTGATTTTCTGTTTGGATGATCTGTCTAGTGATGACAGTGTGGTATTAAAGTCTCCTACTATGATGGATTTGGAGTTTATTTCTGTATTGTTTTCAAGTAAAGTTTGCTTTATGAAATGTGGTGAACCTATATTTGGTACACACGTATTTATGACAGTGATGTCCTCTTGTTGGATTATTCCCTGGATGAGTAAGAAATGTACTTTTTAATTACCTTTGGTTTAAGTCTACTAATGAAGACACACCCACTTGTGTGTTTTTTTTTATTTCCATTTGCTTGGAAAATCATTTTCCATCCTTTCACCCTGAGGAGGTTTCTTTCCTTAGAGGTGAGGTGGGTTTCTTGAAGGCAGCAGATGGAAGGGTCCATTTTTTGATCCACCCTGTTAGCCTGTATCTTTTTACAGGAGAGTTAAATCCATTAATATTCAAGGTTATAACTGTGAGGTTTGATTTGATCCCTGCCATGGAGGGTTTCTAGGGATTGATGCTTCAAATATCGTGTCCATTGTAACTTTGATTATTGTGCTTGTCCTCTAGGGTTGCTCAACTCTTCTGTGTGGAAAATTTCCTGGAATATTCTCTGTAGGTTTGGCTTTGCATTATATAATTGTACAGATGGCTTTTATCATGGAATATGTTCCTTTCTCCATCTATTATGAGGGATTCTTTTACTGGGTAAAAAAGTTTGAGTTGGAAGCCATAGTATTTTAGATTTTGATTCTGAACCCTTCAGGCCTTTATGTTTTCCATGGAGAAATCTTTATAACTCTGATGGGGTTGCCTTTATATGTGATTCACTGTTTATGCCTTGCTGCTTTTAGCAACCTCACTTTTATTTCAGTGTTTAGAGTTTAACTATAATGTATCTTGGAGAGTTTCTTCTTTGGTCCTGCCTGTTTGGTGTTCTGTGTTCTTCTTATATCCAAATTGGACTCTCTTTTGTAAGAATAAAAAAATTTTCTTCAATAATTTTGTATATATTCTGTGCCTTTGGCCTGGGTTTCTTCCCCCTCTGCTACCCCCATGATCTAGATGTTTGGTTGCTTAAGGAATATTTGGTCCCATAGTTCTCTCCTGTTTTGTTACCATGCTTTTTAAAACTTATCCCAGTTTTTGGTATCCAGATCAATTTATTTTGCCTTGTCTTCCACATCTGAGGTTCTGCCCTTCAGATTGTCTCTGGTAGTGAGGGATTCTAGAGAAGTTTTTAATAGCTCCATTTGACTTTTTGTTTTTTGATGCAGTTTTTTTTTTTGTATTTTCTTCATCTCTTTGTTGAGTTGCAATTTAATTTCAAGGTTTGATTTACTTAATACTTTGTGATTTTCATTCTTGCATTTGATTATATCTTTGTTTAGTTTGGCCAGCTGATTATTATGATCATCGAATTGCTGGCTTACCTGCAGATCTTTTACTTTTCTATTATTGTCCATCTGGTTGTCCTCAATTATGTTAAGCCTGATGACAAAGCTTGTGAGCTGATTCTGTACATATTCATTTACATAATTGTTGATTTTTGCTTCCAGATCAGCCAATAGCCTGTGCATAGACTTTCTGCAATTATGGTCTTTGTTTAATTTGGCCTCATCCTGGGATTGCATCTCTGTTATCTGTTCCCTATTCTCATGGGCAATTTCCATAGTGGGCCTAAAGCTTGGTGGTGAGTCCTCCGCTTGTGTGATCTTTCTGCATTCCATCTCAGGATGAGAGATTAATTTTCTTAAGGACAGAGGAGATATAGGCCCCTATATGGTCTACAGTGTGTGATCTGCGTGGGTTTCATGCCAGATTTTAGTGGTTTGGTGCTGTCACCAGTGATCCACAGACTAAGTAGTTTAATGATGTGCTGTAGTTCTGGGCCCAGAGGGAATGGTACAAGGAGCAGGATGAGTGCATGGGGCTACAACCAAAATGGACAGGGACAGGGTATGTGCACAGGCCATGGTGGAAACCACGTGCACATGCCGGGGCATCTGCAGGTATCTGGAATCCAGAACCAGAGTGGGAAAACAGGGAAACATGGGGAGGGAAGGAGAATGATGGGGTGGTGGGCAGAGAGTGGCCAAGAAAGGTTCTAGGCTGGGGGTAGGTCAGTACTGGCTGGCTCACAACTCTGGTGAGAATCTGTGCCAGTCAGGTTAGGATATCACCCTTCCCACCAGTGCGAGTAGCTAGAAGGGTCTCAGGAACAGCTGGTTCCTGAGTGTGTCCCATGGTGCCCTTCACATGTGTAATTTTGGGTTCCCCCCTATGGGTATAGCCTTGTAAAACCTTGAGTGGCTGTTAGTTTGCCACCTTGACTGGAATCCATTGGGGGGACATTCATTCAAACTAACACAGCATCTCTTTAAGGGATGTTTAAATAAATGAACTGTGCTTACTTAGAGCTACAATTTTTATAACCTTGAGTTTCACTGTGTTTGCACTTCTCTCTCATTCCTAATTTTAAGCAATGCACCTCATAAAACCACCTTTCTATTTCATTTAGAATAGGAAATTCTGTAAGATAAGAGAAATTGAACCACCTACTCCCAATAGAACAGGGATGTCACACAGGAAAAAAACAGGCAGCTAGATAATTCCCTACCCTATCCTTGGCTCCTAGTTAGTGACAGTGAGGTTCTTTCTAGGAAGGCATAAGGACAAAAAGCTCTGTTGCTATGTATGCAGACACTGACTTTATTTAGAACAGGAGATGGAGGGTTCCATGTATAAGGATATTGACAAAGCCAGTGGAGGTCTTGGTGAAAAACAATGAACAAATGGTATGAGTTGCAATGAGCAAAATAGCAAAGCTTCCAGGCTGATTAACAATGAGAAACTATGACAGAGACCACCAAGAATAGCCTTTGTAAGGTCAACAAAGCTATAGCATAGGCTAGGATGCACCCACTCAGAAGCAATTTGAGCATTACATGAGGTGGACTAAAGAACATGCAAAGCTGCTGTGGAGAGCAGGGTGTGTCTTGCTTTAAGTTATTGCCTTGTGAAACAGTGCAAATAACTATGGGAGTTAGTGCTTTCAGGCTGTTCCTTGCCCTGCTGGCTCCATTTTGAGTTCAAATTCCAAGGCAGAATGACACTGTTGAGTTTGTGCATGTAGACATAGACACCACACCAACCATTAGACACAGACTGAAAACTTATTCTTACAAGTGCAAAAGTACCACCTACAAACTTGTCAAAATAGACTCAGCACACATAGGTACATGGGTGTATTAAAACCATATCAGAGAAAACCAGGCACTCGAGAATGGTGATCTTTGATGTCTCTGTGTCCACAACAGGTGGCATGTGTGGGTAGCCATGGAAACATCTTCACTTAGAGAATATCCCATCCTGACAAGTCTGAATTGGGAGTGTTTACTGGTCTTGGTTTCCAAAGGGAATATCTTCAAAGGAATATGGGGAGAGAGCCATTGAACTGTAGGTGACTTTTTGCCAGGGCACATCCAACTACTGTTATTAAAGGTCATCAGGTGAAAAGAGGAGACATCACTCTGACTGGAATATGTTTTTAAAAGGAAATTCTGGATTTTGAGAACAGAATAACTGAAATGAAAAAAACTTACCAGAATGGTGTTTGAGCTAAAAGAAGAAAGAATATAAAATAGACCAATAGAGGCCATGCATGTGAAGAACAGTTAGGGAAAAATGAAGAAGAATGAACACAGCCTCAGAGAAAAGTAGAGCACAATCAATTACCAGCATTTGTGTAATGGGAAACTTTGGAGAGGAAAGATAGAAACATATTCAAAGAAATAATGCCTGAAATTGCTCAAATTTGATTAAAGTCATTAATCTACACATGCATGAATCTCAATAAACTCTTAGTACTATAAATACAAAGAAATAAGCACACAGACCATAATAAAAACAGTGGAAGACAATGATAAAAAGAACTGAAACGAGAGAGTAAAGATCACTCACATACATAGTCACCAGTAAGATTAACTACTGCCAGGCTTTATGGCACAAACCCATAATTCCGGCTAGTTGGAAGGCTGAAGCAAGAAGAGAGAAAGGCTACAGAATGAGTACCAGGCTATCCTGGGCAATTTAGTGGGACTCTGTCTCAAAATACAGGGCTGAGGATATAGCTTAGTAGTTGAGCACTTACCTAGATTGAGCAAAACTGTAGGTTCCAACCACAACACTAGAAAATAAAGAAAAAGAAAGAAGATTCTTTGACCAAGTGTGTTGTGGTTAATTTTTGTTGTCAACTTGACCTGTTAACAATCCACAGTAATCTTGAGTGTTGTGTAGCAGATTTTCTCAGAATCAAAGAGAGAAAGGAGGCTCAGGGATTCAGGAAGTCATGTTAGCTAGAAATAAACATCCCTTCCTGGGAGGGCAGTGCAGGAAGGAAATTCCAGAGACTCAGGAAGTCAACCAGTCTGGGCAAGAGTTGCAAGATTCCACCCTAATGCGATATAAAGAGGAAGGAAGTCTACCTGTCCTGCCTGGCTGCTGGTGTTTGTCGTGACTTGAATGCACATCTTTCCTGCTCATCTCTCCCTTCATCAGGACTCCAGAATGGACTCAAAAGATGCCACACATACTATACACCCTTGGCCATGGCTAACATTGAGGATCAGTTTTGGCATTCCCACTGAACCAGGAGCACCTGACAAGGCACCACGCACATCGAGCCTCCCTCTAGAAGAGACCTAGTAACCTTGACTGGGCTCCTCAGAGAGGCCCAGGCAGGACAGAAGGTGACTTTTAAGCTGGGTTCTTGACTATAGTACAGACATCAACAGCTGACCAATGGCCAGATGCCTGGAGGGGTGGGAAGCATGGCACAGATTCTCCACCTAGCTTGAGCTTTTAGCCATCTCTTTCCCCATCCCTCTCAGGCAGGCAGTCCTTTCTTAGTGTATTCCTGTCATTTGGCAGTGCCCAAGCCTATGCCTCACATCCCCTACAAGCTGGACCCTTGTTCCCATGGCTTTCTCTAAGCACCACTGACATCTACACATTGGTCCCTCCACACCTCAGCCTTATCGTACAGGCACCTTCTTTTCCTAGCACTGTTCCCTCTGTTCAGCGCTCACACCTGGTTCTGTTCTCACTCACTGGGAATAGCCCTTGGTCTATCATTACTTTGTAGCCATCCTATCCCTTGCACCAGCCAGCTCTTTAAAACAAGAGGCTTTTCTGATACACACTTACAAACCTAGGACAGAATTCCATAGCTGCATAGGGCTTCTAAGCCTCTGTCTCACTTAAATTATTCTTGGATACTGCCCTCAATCCTTGACCCTTTCCTCTTGAATAAGATCAGAGCCCAGCTCCCTTTGTCTGTAGCTTGGCGCTTCTTTCATTGAGTGTTTGGATGCTCCCTCACACTCTCTCCTTCTCCACAGCCCACACATTACTTGGATGCTCCAGCTCTGCCCTGTCCATCCTCATAGATGGCCTCCTTTAAAAGACGGGGTCAAGCAAAATCTACCCTCCTGTGTTGTACAGACCTTAGTCCCTTGGCCTGAATCCCATGCATCCCATCAATGGGCTTCCTTAGCAGGGCCTCACGTCCTGACCTCCTCATACCAGCTGTCAATGACTTGTGTGACATCCACTTGCTACTGCTTCAACTATTGCTTTATCTCCCTCTGCTTAAACAGCCTCACTTTGTCTTCAAAAGAGGAGGCTTACAGAAGAAAGAAGTCACTACCTGTCTGCAAGTGACACAGACTTGTGAGCAGGCAGAAAGTGTTGAAATAGAAGATAAGAAGAGACCCTTCAAAGCCTGCGTTCATCTCCGGGCCAGAGCCATACCTACTGTAGGAAGTAGAAGCCCAAGGAAACCTAGCTTGAACATAGCCCTGAGAATTTTTCTGAAGAACCTTCACGAAAGAACAGACACTGTCAAGCCTGCTAAGAAGGTAATGGTCGGCACCTGCTCCATCGGCCATCAACCACCTCCAGGTATCGACAGATATTTCCATCCGCTGGCTGTGCTCCCTCATCTGGACATAAAATCTACACTCTCCCATTCAGGTGAAAATGGTTGATATTTTCTTTGCAACCAGCCTAAACATACAGAGTAAAAGCTTAGCATTTCATTTCCTCCACTTTAGCCAGTGAAGTTTGAATTCTGACCCCAGACGGTGCCCTCGGACCACACCCTGTCCAATAGTCTTAGTCTAGTCACAGTCAAGCCCTAATCCAAGACCCAGGCCTCTCTGCCTGGCTTTTATTACATCCACCTCCTGTAACTCAGCCTTAATACCTAAGTCAACTTTCTCCAGCCACTCTTTCCTCTTCCTCCAGTGGTCTGCAAGTGGCATGACCTTCCCAAATTCTATGTGGAACAGCTCATTTCTGTCTACACCCTTTCTAAAGAAGGCTCTTTCTCCTTCTTGTGGATTGAAGTATGATTAAAATCTACATCCTCGAATGCATCTGGGAGATCCTAGCACCAGATTTCCAACTGTCTAGGAGACATTTCTTCCTGAGGGGCTAGGAGAGCTTCATATATTTAATATCAACCCAAGTTTCAATGTGAAACTTTCCCCCTTCAATTAAATATTGTGGTATAGAAGAGGGAAGCTCATATCTTCCTCTCTACTCTTGTGGTTTGAATGTAAATGTAAGGCTCATGGGTTTGAACACTTGGTCCCTAGCTGGTGCTGCTTGGGAAGCTTTTGGAACCTTTAGGAGGTAGAGTCTTGTGGAAGAAGTGGGTCATTGGAAGCTGGCTTGAAGTTGTATAGCCTGGCTTCACTTCCTGTCCTTTACTTCTGGAATGTGATCAGCCTCCTGTTCTGCTACTGTAACAGGTGAACTTGTACTTTCAAGCAGGTTACACTCATCTCATGCCTGACCCCCTACCCTTGAGTGGGAGGTGCCTCTAACTAGAACTCAAGCTATCCTGAAACTGATTTGTCAAAGATAGACTAATCAGCTGTCTTTCTGATTTACCCAGGTCATATAGGTCACCTGAAACAGGAACTCTCTCTCTCTGTCTCTGTCTCTCTCTGTCTCTCTTTCTCTCTCTCTGTCTCTCTCTCCCCCACATGGCAGGCCAGCAGAAAGACATCTGAATCTCCAGGGCTTAGGTAAGTCCCCTACCCCAACCACAACTCTGGCTGTGGTGAGGGGGGGGGGCTCAGGTTCCTTCTCACATGAATCCTTTATATCTTTTCCTCTTTTTCTTGTTTTGCTGGCCAGCACAGATTCATAGATATGTGGCTAAAACCTCTCCCACATTGTTCTCTCCACACTGGTGGCTGGAGATCTCTGTAACTTCTCATTTCCTTTTAAATAAAGTCTCCCACTATACTTTATCCTCTGGTGGTCTATAATTTAAATTCTTTCACTTTATAGACAAGAATTCGGGTACTCCTTAAGTTCTGAGGTGCATTGGAATTAGCTGGGTACTCTAAGTTCTAATCCCCAGCTCCCCTGTTACACTACCAATGCCTTCCCTACTACAATGGACTGTACCCCTGGAACTGTAAGCCAAAGCAAACCCTTTCCTTCTTTAATCTGCTTCTTATCAGGACATGGCAATGGGTTAAGTAAATAATATAATCCTATTGCAAAATGAGTGTGCAGTTTGGGGCTATAGGATCATTTTGTGTTGATGTCACCAATGTGATTTATCAACCAGAGATGAGTTCTGATGCAATGCAAATTAGCGATAATGAAAACTAGGATTCTCTCTTAAATAAATAAATAAAATAATTTTAAAAAACAGGCTGAGGAGATGGCTTAGCAGTTAAAAGCACTTCTTACAAAGCCTGCTGGCACAGGTTCCGTTCCTCAGTGCTCATGTAAAGCCAAATGTACAAAGTGGTGGGTACATGCATCTGGAATTTTCAGTGACAAGAGGCCCTGGAGCACCTGTGGGACCCTGCCAAGAGGCATAGAGGACATAGGGTTTTGCTGAGACTGGAAGGTGTCCGGGACTGTCTCCTTCTGTTAAAGGCAATTGAGGCGAGCCTGGGACCCATGATTATCTCAAGAATATCCTGGACCCTCCAGCCTCCAGGCAGGCCACAGCTGAACCCTGAGATAAACTGGCAATTCAAGGCCTAAACTCAGTCCAGCTATAATAACAAACCTAAACAATAAGGTTACATTTCCTCTGCAGCCATCACCATTCTATACATGTCTAGAGTCATGTATAAAGTCCCCCCCAACTTATGTATGCAAACTAGGCATCCACAGGTTACTGGCCCCTGCCAATCCACTCATGAGACATCCACAGACTACCCTGCCCCTACCAATCCCCTTGCTGCCTATGCCCCTAGCTCTGCCTTTTCCTCTGTATAAACGACTTTTATCTATAAAATAAATGAGAACTGTCCACTGCCACATTCTCCTGGGTGGCTATGCCCGTCAGCCTATCACTATCCCAAGGACTGCTGCCCACCCAGCTCCATGGATGAACCAGAGTGTTAGTGTACAATGACCTCTGAAGTAATCCACAGACTGTAGACCACCCATGTTCTCTCTTTTGTTCTCTCACAGAAAGAAGAAAGAAAGAAAGAAAGAAAGAAAGAAAGAAAGAAAGAAAGAAGGAAGGAAGGAAGGAAGGAAGGAAGGAAGGAAGGAAGGAAGGAAGGAAGGAAGGAAATAAATTTAACAAGGAAACAAACTTTTTGAAAAAAGTGTAATTTTTAAACCATTCTATTCTTTTCCTTAAAGTAATTATGTCATGTTACTATTAAATAGCATTTTAATGATAAACTGCTGCATCAATAGGGTGAGATGTGTTTGTTGCATGCCAGCTCTGTGTGGTAGAACACTCTTCCTTCTTCCACACTCACTAACAACTGCTGCTCTCTGAAGCTGTTATGGATGGAACCCGGCAGCCTGGGGTTCATGGACTAGGATGCCAGGCATTCTAATTGTAGGTGAGCCTGTGAAGGGTTGCAGTTCCATGATGCATCCTTGTGTAGAAAGGGAGTGGTGTGGATCTCATGTTCCTGTCAGGGGGGATAGGAATATATTTATAAGTCACAGAGCCTCCAGCAAGAATCACTATAACAAAAAAGGAAACTCATTCTCTCCTCCTGCTTGATTTGTTTATTCATAGAGAGACAAGTATAATATATATACATATATATATATAAAATATAAAAAGTGAAAGCCTGAAAAGGGATTTAAGAAGGGTGTTTGGATAAACAGTGTGAATAAAGTTTAGTCGTGATGTCATAGCAGGAAAGCAAAATCGTAAGGGTACAAAGTGCTCATTTGAGAGATAACAGAGCTGCCACACACTGAACAAAGAGTGACAACTCCAAGGCATAGGGGAGAGGTCCACACTTAGGTGCGGTGATGGAAAATAAAGATGTGAGGTGTCACCCAGGAACCTTCTGATAACATTTGGATCTGGTGTAAGTGTCCTCCACAGGTTCATGGGGTGTAAGCCTGCTCTCCAGTGAGACAGGGTGGGGGAACCATACAGAGGTGGACCTAGTGGAGGTGTGAGAACACCAAGGTCCAATTCAAACAAGTCTGCCCCTGGAAAGAATTAATGCTGGCCATGTTACACCAAGAGTAAATCCAACCTCTGAGCCTCTGTCTTCTAGTCATTTCATGTGCCCTGTCGTCCTTTTCCATGCTCCTGACATGATGCCATGTGTAACACAGCAGACTGAATTGATGTGTCTGCCCTACTTTGGACTTTCAGCCTCCCAAAATGTGAGTGAAATAAAACACAACCTCAGATGTTTTGTGATAGAAGCAAAAATTTTTAAAAAATGGAATATGCCTTCAGCATGTGTTTGCTGATGAGCCATGACATAGGCACTATAAAGCTTACTCATTTCCTTCATAAAATTTTAACTCTTATGACTATGAGGAATAAAAATTTACTGAGGCAGGAATATTCTACATGAAACAGGTTACTAATGAAAGCAAAATGACATTTAAATGCCCTCCACAGCATTGTATTTCATTTGTCAGTTGCCATGGCGGTGTCAACAGCCCAGCTGTTGGTACTGCCTCCAAGTCTGTGAAAAAGCCCAATGCTAACTCAGGGGACCTGAGGAGGGCCCATAAACACTCCCATACCTAGTTTGTCCCATTCAGAGCCTGCTAGAAAATGTCCATGGTAAAAGAACCATTCTTCTGGATGTTTCTAAATGGGAAGTGCCCATCCTTTAGATACAATGAGTCAGTAATAGGTGGTGGTCAGCCATAGTTCAGCCAAACTAAAGATGGTAAGCTGGGAGAATGGAAAGCCTCATGCTCATTGAAGTCCTGTAGGCTGGAACGGTTCTGAGTACTGCATCCAGTTCCCAGCTCCACCAACAGCTCATTGGCAAGTCTGAGGAGGCACATACCTTGCCAGGACATTCTCCCTTCCTCTGGGAGGGAAGGGTGTCAGGGACACAGCTTGTAAGATTGTTGGTAGTATTTTCAAAACCGTGTTCATGAAGCGCCTGAGACATACACACAGACAAAGTGCCAAGAAGAAAGTTGGCCAGGTTGGCTGTGAGCATGCTCACTCTGGTCTCATACACACTACTATTTCTCTTTTCCTCCCAAGTTAGTGGCTCTGCCTTGCCCATTCAGAGACGGGCACTTGCTCATCCTGGCTGCAGCATAGACATAGGTTAGGGATCTCAGGACCCTCTGCAAGTGCTCCTAGCTCTGGAGTTACTCACTGTATGATGATGCTGAGTGGAGGGTTATCTATATCTCCTCTGTAGACAGTTGTCTTGAAAAGGATACCAATGGGAAGAAATCACAACAAGAGAACCACCTGGAAGCTCTCTCTGGAGCCCTAGGAGCTGACCAAGCCAGAAGCCAACACCACTCCACATCATTCCCATTATAGGAGTCCATAAACCTTCTTTCAACTAAAACCACTTCCAGATGCATTTCTGTTTCTTGCTACTAAAAGTCCTGGCAATGCATGACATTATCTCACTCAGGGTAGAGAACACAAGAACAAGTCCCCTCCCTACTGATCTGATGACAGTAGGGGCAGCCAATCCTGATTATGTACCAAAGTCACTGTAGGGAGTCTAGGTCCCTCTCCTGGAGATTCCAATTCAGTACCACTGTGGGGTGGGGGCAAGGGAGAGGGGGAGAGAGTTCCTATTGTTTTAGACAATAAGCAGTGTGTAACCAAGGCTGGAGATATAGATTAATGTCTCCATTAGGCAAAGTGCTCACCTTGCCAACAGGAAAACATAAGCTCAATACCCAGAACCCACAGTCAGAAAGTCAAAGTGCTGGGTATGGTGGTGCATGGGAGTGCTAGGGAGGCAGAGACAGGCAGACTTCTTGGGGTGAATGAGAAAGTTTGTCTCAAAAAAGGTATGCAGCACCTGAGAATTGACACCCAACTTGTCCTCTAGCCTTAACATGCATGTGCACCAACACACACACACACACACACACACACACACACACACACACACACACACACACTCACGAATAGGGAAACAGATACTTCCAGGCAACCCAACACTGTGGGTCAATGAGGCTTTGACAATGTTAAGCTGACATCACAGTAAGGTGCACCATTTCATGGGCTGTAAAGAATGCAGTGAAGGCTAGAATATTGTCTGACTTGGCAAAAAAAAGAAGAAAAAGCTTTTTTGATAGCAATTATGATTTCCATGTGATAAAGCCAGAGACCCTGTGTTCACACTGTTAACATTAGGGAGCATTTCCACCCACCCTTCAGGCTCCTTCTGCTCCTTCCACTCATACGGCCACTTTTTGCGCCATGGGCGCTGTCCCTTGCCCAGCTTGGAAGAGCCTAGCAAGCCCTGACTGGTCCACATCATCCATGTGCCTTTCTCCATCCCCATGAGTCTTCCCCCTGCCCCCTGCTGGCCTTCTTTCTCCACATAGAACTTTCTGTAGTAGCATTGGTTTAGCAAATCCTTCCCATGTTTGAAGCAGAAAGCAGGGAAGCCCTTCGCATTTAATTCAATGGAGAGGAGGAAAAGACAGCTGTGAACTGTTTTACCTCTGACAACAGCCATAGCCATGTCGTCAGCAGCCCTCGGGTCTCAGCCACTCACCTGGAGCTGAGCTCTGGAGCCATGTTAGCTTAGCTTTACCCACTCCGATGGTCAATGACTTCTCGTTCCCAACGTCTCAACTCCTTGAAATTTTTAACTCATGAGTATGGCTCATTGGGTCACTGGATGCAAGGAGAGTCAACCTTTTGAAATGGTTGGTTTGGGTGGGGCTGGGGAGAAATCAAGACCCAGACTCCCAGGTCTCGTCTAGGTCAGCAGAAGCTGACCCTTTCCGTTGAGCAGAGACTTGGTATTTGACTCAGCCCCTAAAACATTCACACACATACACCAGAGCCTGGAATCTCCAAACCAGACAGATGGCTCCTAAGCAGGGCTCAGGAACCTCCACATTGTCCCCTGAGCATGTCATCTTTCTCAGATGAAAGGCAAGAAGGAAAAATTTTCCTTCTATTAGGAGTATTTCAGGTTTTGTTTCAAACACACCAAATGTGGAGGCCTGAAAGTGACTCTTTGTGCCCCTTTACCTTTTGTCCCTATTTAAAGTGTAATCAAAGCCAGAACAATGTGCTCTACACTTCCCTTCCATGAGCTCACACAGGTCTCTAAAACTAGGGCTCTTCTTCACAAAGTTCTCACTATGGATACAACTGAAGGTCCTTTCTAGCTTGTCTACAGACACCCTGCTCCAAATAGCCCTCCGTTCTTCTCTGAATGACCTCATTTCCCTGTTGAGCACGGAGACTACATGCTGGTCAGCTATGGGGCCAGAATCTCAGCCTCACTTCTGGTCTCCTATTTGACTCATTATTCAAGGAACAGAATAGATCTAGAACCTTCTTGGCAAATGTCACAGTTGCCTTCAGAAGTGACAACATCATCTCCACCCTGTCCACATGTGAACTAAATCCAACATGGAGAGACATGAGCAGAGTAATCTGACAGCCCAGCAGGAGAGGCAGTCTGGGTTCAAAGCTTCATATGCTGAGATGAGACACATACCCGTTTATTGAGATGGGGATTTTAAAGAAGATTGCGGAGTGACTTGGCAGAAGGAATGTGCCAGAAAGGCATATTGACTCAATTTGAGTTCTGGGATTGAAAATCCACAGTGAGATGATGGGAAATTCTCATGGGCAGACCTATTGCTGCCTTGGCATAATAGCAGATCCTCATGCCCTAAATAGCACAGATTCTTTTAACATCCCTCTGGCATCTGCCCACAGCACCCACACCCAGGAAATGGTGGGTGGGGTCTGTTTGCACCCACTGCAGTGAGCTAGGACACTTTCACTCACTTGGGAAAATAATATACACACAGGAAATGGTTGCAAGAGAGATAAATGTAATGGGTACTTGCAGTTCCCAGCTAGCACCTTAAGACTTAAGTGTACCCAGATTCATGTCATATAAATTTAAAGAATTAAAATTATAGACCACTAGATGATAAGGTTTAGTTGGAAACAGAGTTCTCTCACCACAAATGAGGAAAGAGCTTATGGGGAGGTGCTAGCCACATGGCAATGAAACCGGGGGACCCACACTGACCAGCCAAGTAAGAGAAAGAAGGAGAAATATAAGAGGGCTAAAATCATGGGAACAAAAGGTCCATGTTGGAAAAGAAAAATCCCTAGCCCCTCACCACAGCCCTGGTGGCTATGGTGATGGAGCCTGGAGATTTAGATGTCTCTCTGTTGGCCAGCCATGAGGGAAAAAGAGATGAGCCCTTTCTTCTCTAGGCAACTAGATCCTCTGGCCCAGGTGAGCTAGAGAGACAGCTGGTTGGTCTATTTTTGACCAATCAGTTACGGAATTAGGTTTGAGCTCTAGAAAGAGACACCTCCCACTCAAGGGGAGGGGGGTCAGATAAGGCAGAGTCTGCCTGCAAGCACAAGTCCAAGGACACTCCTGGTTACCTTCCGAGTTCCAGTCACTCTAACCTGTCACAGAAAGGCAGAGTTTTCATGGACTGAGTCCATTCTCTGTGGCCCTGATGTGACTGGTGCATATGTTCCAGCCCAGGCCTACCTGGCAAGGTGCTCCCAGCCTCCACTAAGGTGAAGGCCTGGAAGCCACCATGTTCTTGACCTGCTGTGGGCTCACTCCAAAGCCAGGGATTCCAACCTGCCTATAGCCATCTTGCTTGGACCTGGTATTCTAATCTCTGCAGTTCTGCCCTGGGTAATTTATCTGGGCCTGGGAAAATGGGTTCAGTGGGATATGGCTAACTCAAGCATGAGGTTTGTTATGCTGACAAACCTGAGTTGGTCTTACAACCTAGATCAACAACCATTGCTTCAGGGCTTTCCCAGCATCCCCTTTTCTGGGCACCCCTCCCTATGCCATCTGTGGGACAGCTGCTGTCACACAGGGAATTCATGAGCAAGAGAGATCTTTTTAAATCCAGTACCATGTTGAAAACAAATAATTAACTTAAGTAGAAGTTTTGGTTTTGCTTAATCTGTAGCAAAATTTGTAGTGTCTTACCTCTACAAATTTTCACTAACTTTCCAGAGAGATGAGACAGAGCAAGAGAGCGAGAGCGAAAGAGAGAGTGAGAGAGAGAAAGAGAGAGAGAGAGAGAGAGAAGGAGAGGGAGAGGGAGAGGGAGAGGAAGGGAGAGAATAACACATATGCTAACACGTATATATTGACTATCAAGTAAAAACTACTCTAAACTAAATGGCTTAAACATTTATTGTATCATTTCTCATAATTCACTGAGGTGAGGGACCACAAGTCTCTTCTGCTCCTCTTGTTTAGGGTTTCAGGGGCAAGTGGTTGGTGGCTCTACTTACATGACTGGTGCCTTGCTGGGAAGGCTGGGCTTTCCCATTCACCTCACATGGTCTTCCCACATGGCTAACTCGGGCTTTCTGTAGCATGGTGGCTGGCTCTAGGAGCACAGGCCCCAGTGTGTTTCTGCATTGCTTTGCTCTTTGGCAAAGCCCAGAGATGGTACACAAAATACTGGAAAATAAGATTTCTTGGGAGTTTGTAAATGTAGCACCAGCAGTCATTCCACATGGGGACAGACAAGGATAGAGCACATAATTCAATAAGAAAAAGTTGGTGTTCCCTTTTCTCGGAGAAAACTAGGGCAGCCATGGAGCTATTCAGTATGAAAGGAAGATCTGGCCAGCTACCCTGAACAACAAGATTCTCCTTAGCACCAAAAAAAAGTTTGAGCATACTTTTGGTCTCTCTCTCTCTCTCTCTCTCTCTCTCTCTCTCTCTCTCTCTCTCTCTCTCTCTTGGGATACTGAACAGACTTGGCACATGTGTATGTGTGCTGTCTTGATCACAATGTGCTTGCAATTTTAGGGCAACAGGAATAGGACTATGACATATAGATTCCCATTTGAATTGTGTCATGGGTGTCATTTTTCATACTAGAGTTAAGTCACCTTTAAAATGAGCTGATTTTTCACTTCTCTCTTTCTTCAGAGACAACCATCAATGTCCTTTCCAAAGTACTGAGGAGTCAAATCAAAGGAATTTGGGGATTGACATGTGGAAAATGGTCATTTTCTATCAAGACCACCCCAAGGCAGGATCCATGGATGTGTAGACCCTTATTGCTCATCTGTAAAAAGGACACAGAGGTAAACACCGTAATTATCATCAAGAACATTATAATGGAAATATTTGGAATTCCACCTACCTAGGGAGGAGAACAAACCTCATGCTGTTCTTCCTTATTCATTCCTCTCATTGCTTGTTCCACTAGGGATGGCTTTCATTTTCTAGGGGACTTGGTTGGAAGCCTTAGGAGAGGTGTGAGACTTTAGCCAGAGGGTTTTAAGATATTTTCCCACACCTTCCCCTGCAGATAACTCCTAGCAACTCTAGACTCTTGAAAGCTTCAGTAGGGAGTAAATATACTGAAGACCAAGGGTGACAGAGGGAGATTTTAATATTGTCGCAAGCTCAAAGAGGGAAATGTTCCCGAATAGGGCTCTCTGTATTCCTTACACCATAGTTCTAGAGCCAAGAAACACGGGTTCTAATCCCAATTCTGTATCTAACATTCTGAGTGATCTTGGACTGGTCACTAAACAGAAAGAAGCCTTAATTTCCTTTTGTTGTATAAAAAGGAGATGCTATCATTGCCCTGTACACACACACACACACACACACACACACACACACACACACACACACACACACCCCATACCAGAGAGGAAGGTGAGAGACCACACAAGAGAGGGCCCAGCTGGCCCAGTCACAATGAATAGGAAATCTGGGGCTAGTCCCACTGCACCTTAAAACTTAAGGGTAATTCTTGTCATATAAATTTAAAGAATTAAAATTATAGACCACCACCAGAGGGTAAGGTATAGTGGAAGGATTTATTTAAGGGGAAAGGAGAAGCTACAGAGATCTCCAGGGGAGGGGCTAGCCCCATGGCTCTGTGCCGAGCAAGAGGAAGAAGGGAAGATCTAAGAGGGCTCCCATCAGGAGGAAGAAAGGTTCATGT
>PVHP010010056.1:5314-48883 GCA_004024765.1 Zapus hudsonius | reverse complement strand
TATGAATTACCTTTTTCACTGCTGACAACAGAAGAAGGATTCTTTCAGTCGACACAAGTGCTGTCCTTTGTGGATATTCCATTAATCATGAGGCTGCATGAGCAGTATTCATGCCTTTTCTCTTCATGATCGTCCATTTTGACATCATAGTCATCCTTGAAGGATGGTGTAGGTTTTAAAGAGCAACATGGCTTCTCTCCCTGTAATAGAGGCAAGCTTATAGCTTCCCCCTACCTAGTAGACCCATTATACCAATAGCTTAACTTTGAACTATAAGAAATCTTAAACTTATCACACAAATAACACAAAAGCTATTTTTAAATTTCTTATGGAGGCCCTCTGTACCCTGATAATCCCTCCCACCACACTCCTTTCGTTAACCCTCTTATATCACCCCTCCACTGAATCCCTTCTTCTTTCCAACTGGTCCTTCTTCTGTTTTAATGTCATCATTTTGCCCTCATATTATGCAGATCTTGTGTAGGCAGCAACAGCCACTGTGAGGTCATCTATTCAATGGCCACTTCACAGCACTTCTGCCTATCCTTCAGCTCTGAAATTCTTTCAGCCACCTCTTCTGCAATGGTCCCTGAGCCATGAAGGATGTGATACTCCACTAGCACTTCTCAGCACTGATGAGCTTTGCGTCTCCCTAGTCGTCACTGTCATGTGAAAAGAAAAGAAAAAATTCTCTAAGTAAAAGTGAGAGTATAAGTAATATATAAACATATATTAATATATTAACATAAGTATTTAAAGAGCAATTTGATTCATATAATTGTATCCATTTAGCCAGACAACAGTAGTAGCTCCTTACCGCAAGGCTTATGACTTCCTCAGCCATAGGCTATTGGCCGCTATACCATTCCCTTAAGGCTACCCACTCCTCTCCCTCATGGCGCCTTTCTAGCTTCCTGGCCTTTACTGCTGATTCTTATTCCAACTCACATACACGTCTAAACATTTGAGGCTAGGTTCCGTATATCAAAGAAAACATGTAGCATTTGACTTTTTAGCCTGGTCACCTCTCTTAATATAATCTTTTCCAGACCCATCTATTGTCCTGAAAATTTTATAATATAATTTTTCTTTATAGTTGAATAAAACACCAGTGTGAAATGTTAATCTTTAGTCATGTATATTGTGTTGTATGTGTGTGAGTGTATGAATATGGGCTTATGGGCATGGATGTGTGTGGGAGCCAGAGCCTAATGTCAGGTTTCTTTCTCTAGTGTTCTCCACTTTATTTACTGAGGCAGGGACTCTCATTTGAACCCAGAAGTCACTGATTGTATTAGTCTAGCCTGTCAGCTTGCTTCAGGAATCCCCTGTCTCTCTCCTCCTTGTACTAAAATTACAGGTAGGCCTCCATGCCCACTCATCATTATATGAGCATGGAGAATCTGAATGCTGGTGGTCTTCACATTTGCACAGTAAATGCTTTATCCATGAGCCATCTTACTATCAACTGAACTCTTAATATTTCTGAAGTATTTAGTAGCTGATTTATCAATTACATCTATCAGAAAAAAATTTATAGAAAGCAGAGTTTTGATGGATTAGTTTTGCTCTTAATAATATTTAAAATTGGGGCCTGCAAAGATGACTCAGTTGATAATGTGTTTGCCATGCATGAGGACCTGATTTAGATCTCCAGAACCCATGTTAAAAAAAAAACTGGGTGCAGTGGCATGCACTTATGGTCACTATGCTGGAGTGGTGGAGGTAGGTGGATTCCTGGAGCTCAGTAGTCAGCCAGTCGAGTCTACTTGGTGACCTACAGATTAATGAAAGGCTCTGTCTCAAAAAAGACAGATGATGCCCAAGGAGCAGCACTTGATATTTTCCTCTGGCCTTCCCATTCACACACATGCACACATATTTTCACACATGAACATGCACACACATATACAAACACAGAAAACACAAAAAAGTTTGTTTAGAATTGAATTTCCCTAAAGAAACAATATGTAGTGGGCTGGAGAGATGGCTCAGCAGTTAAGGCACTTGCCTCCAGTGCCTAAGGCTCTGGGTTCAATTCCCCAGGACCCACATACGCCAGACTCGCAAGGTGGTGGCCCTGGTGTTCTCTCTCTCTCTCTCTCTCTCTCTCTTTCTCTCTCTCTGCTTGAAAATGAATAAATAAAATTATATAAAAAAAGAAACAATATGTAGTGAGGGCTCTTGGTCTACAGCACATAATATATATTTGCAATCTGTTTATCCAAAGGCTTACCAAAGATTTTGGTTACAAATTATATGAAGTCTGGTCTTTCCTCTTTCTGTTCTTCCTCTTGTTTGTTCCTACAAGATATTTAGCTTCTCAAAACTATTCCTGAAAATCTTTTAGGGACTCTTTAAAATATCTCATGATCTGAACAAGGCAAGAAGTACTCACCTGTGCAATAGTGGCACTTAACTTAGGTGGGTAATCAACAGCTCTCTGATTGGCTAAGAGATCTACTCAATGGCAATGAACCCTTAGCTAGAACTGGGATCCAAGGAAAATTCTTATGGAGACCAAAATCCCGGACTCCAAGGGGAAACCCTGACTCACAATGGGTCTACAGAGAGGCTACACCCATTAAAATTTGGCCAAATTAACAACACTTGTCCCATTTAACCTATACTGACCTTATTCTCCATTGGAGATTCTGTTTATATTTATCAGAGGCAGTGAGAATCATGGACAACCCAATTCTGCCAACAGGACCAGAGATGATGGCTGACTCCCGGGTAGTAGATGAATCATCTCCAACACATCATCTAGGGCCAAAAAGAAACCATAGAGGAAGTGGAGAGATAAGCAACAGTGCTGCTCCCCCAGCAAGTCAGAGAACCTATGCAAGAGTAATGGAGACAGACACTGAGGATACTCACTAGCCCAAAGCAGAAACCAGAGACTCTTAAGAGCTCAATAGTAAAGCAAACTTAAAATTCAGCCACCATGACTCAGGGAATTTTTTGGAAGAGGGGACAGAAAGATTGCAAGAGCCATGGTGGGAGGAATATCTGGAGGCACAGCCTCCCTCAAAAAAGAAAAAAAAACCTGGCTATGGCTTGCACAATTCATAGCCCTCCATCCCATGGAAAGTTCCAGCAATCAGTGGATTGGGGCATGGAGGAGGGAAATGGGGGTACCAACAGAAGACTTGTTCATACAGTATTTCTACTTAACAATAAATAAATCTTTTTAAAACCTCATGGTCTCAACTTTGATAAGTAATATCAATAAGCTTTTAAAAGTATACATATTCTAGGCAGGAAGATGATATGATTAAGGCCAGCCTTGGCTATAAGAGCCTGTTCTTAAACCCCACGCTCTCCCCTTCATTATTTGATATATATTTCAGATAACATTATGTAGATTCATATTCTTTGAAGGTCCTTGTCTTAATACACATGGTGATATCTAGTCTAAGTCCAGTTCCAGGTGTGATCTCTACTGGAGCAAATACATAACATTAGGATTAAAATACCTTCTCTTCTTTTCCACCAGTAAGTAAAATAAACACCAGCATATACTTACATAACAGTGGCAACAGTATGTCAATTATAATTTATCTCTGAGGAATCACAAATTGAGTTCTCTAGGAAGCCAACTTGGAGAAGAAGTTTGGTGTTCAGAATTTAGAAGTGGTCCAGAATATGCTTACTGGTGTATGAAGGAAGAGCTCTGTGAAAGTTTAAGAATTGACAGTATTGGAACATCACTTCCAAGTTGGGAGACAAATGGATGTCTCCTGTCTCACTCATGATGCTGTATGTCTTCTTTGGGTTGCTGAGGCACCATATACCAGAATTAGGCATGCTGTACCAGCTCATCACCTTGGTAAGTTCATCAGTTGACAGCATTTAGTACTGCCTTAAGTTAAAAACAGCTGTGAGAGTTAAAGCTGCAGCTACACTAGTCTCATCACATAAACTCTGCCACCATAAACTGACCATTTGTCTGCCCTGACACGGAGCATTCGGCAAGCTGCAGTAGAAGCACAACACAGGCCTCCTGGAGTTTCGGAATTAGGCTATGTTATATTCTGCAGATAGAAAAGGAGATCCTGACTGGTTGCTGGTCATAGGGCAGATTGAATTCTGACCATAGAATATCCAAATTGCCAAACTTGTGTTTTCTGATCCACTGAACCATAAAATTAGATGTGCATAGTGCATTCCATTATAAATGGAAGCCGTATGTATCAGGGGTCAGCAAATTTTATCTATAAAGGACCAGCTAGTAAATAGTTTAGGCTTTGTGGGACATATGATTTCTGCTGCAGCTATTCAAGTCTGTTGCTGTAGAACAAAAGTGGCTGTAAAATATGTAAATGAGCCAATGTGACTGGTTTTCAATAAAACTTTATTTGAATTTCAGATCATTTTTGTGTTATGGAATACTATTCTTATCTTGATTTTTCCCAACCATTTAGAAGTATAAAAATCAGGAACTGGGGAGATGGCTCAGTAGTTAAAGGTACTTGTTTGCAAAGCCTGTGGGCAGGGTTCAGTTCCCCAGCCACCCATGTAAAGCTGGACAATAGCAAAACTTCATGTAAGCATCTGGTGTTCATTTGCAATGGCATTAAATAAATAGGCACTTAAAAATATTTTATTTATTCATTTTCAAGCAGAGATGAGAGAGGGAGAGAGAGAGAGAGAGAGAGAGAGAGAGAGAGAGAGAGAGAGAACCATGGCCACCACCTTGTGGGTCTGGCTTGTGTGGGTCATGGAGAATTGAACCCGGGGCCTCGGGCACTGGAGGCAAGTGCCTTAACCGTTGAGCCATCTCTCCAGCCCTAAATAGGCACTTTTTTGAAGTGTGAAAACCATCATTAGCCAGCAAGAAATGCAATGTGTAAAAGAAGTGGATTTGGTTCATTGGCTGTCATTTGTCAATCTGCTGTATGTTCAGCTAGAGCCAAGAAGGTCTAGAAGGCACACAACAAACTGCCTAAGAAAGTCAGTGCTCACATACACTTGATGACTCCGCCTCCAGTCCGCTCTGTAATATGTTAATGCAAGAGAAATAGAGGGAGGACCTGCCATGATGCTCTGGACCCTCTGACACTGTGAGCAAAGTATACCTTTTCTCTCTTATTTCTCCCAGATTTATAAATTTGTTTCTCTGACCATTTCTCCTGTGATACAGAATGTACAACCTTATGTGCTAGTCAAAGGTGAACCCCTGGTGGTGGGATTGAGTGAAAGCAGCCGTTTCTGTCTTCCTTTGCCCCAGTGGCACCACAGCTGAACAGCCTCTGAGTACAGATAGTTGAACCTGCAAAAACACTTCCCTAGGCAAACCTGTGTGATCAAGGCACCACATAGTGTGCTCTCTCCTCAAGGGAACATCTTTGGCATGACTTTACAATTTTATACTATAGACCTTGTGATGGATGTGTTCTGGACAATTCATGAAATACCCACAAAGTATTCCTATTGGCCCAGTGCAAAGACTCTGGATACTTTTTAATGTTGAGTATCTCTTTAATCACCACATCCTCTTTAATCTAAACTTCATATTTTTCAACCCTTTCTGCTTTGCTTTTTGCTCTGGTTTCTCACTGTGAAGCTGGAAAAAAGCAATTAGCAATAATCATCAAACAACCTAACTGCTATACTGTTTGCTGAATTAGTTTATAATCTTCAAACAGCCTCCTACAAGTTTTAGGACATGGAAAAACGTAGATAAACCTATGCCAGAGTGTGATACAATGGCCTCTAGACCAATTCTCAATAGAGTCCTTGTTTTCATCTCAAACAGTCTTTATTGCCACATTTCTGCTTGCATTATGATCCTCTGAGCTCCCACCAGAATTTTTGTCTCTAGTCTTTTAATCTGATATTTATAGCTTTTGAACAGTCGTTCAGAACTATCATTGAGTCCATATGTTTTTGGCTGCTGCTCTCTCCTCACCAAGTTCTGCTGATCTGGGGAATTTCTTTATGTCAGTGTCTTTTAAAGTCCATCTCTTTTGGGTTTACTATCTAATAGCAATCCATTTTGCCTCATAAAAAACTAGAGTACTTCCATAAACAAATGCTTTTTCTTGGTTCAGTTGCATTGCTCGGTTCATCTGTGGCTTTCCTTCTCCTCTCCCTTTCATTTCTGAGAAACAGCTCTGTTATATCATTCTCTGATGGTATCATCAAGGTGTTCAATGACATGAAAGTCATCAACACCAGAGAAAATGAAGAAGCAGGTGGTGCTATTCTACCTGAGTGAGGACCAGAACACCATCTTGCAAAAGGCAAGGAGATCCAGGTAAATAATATAGGCTGAACTGTGGATGACTTCTACCTTACCTTTGTCAAGATGCTGCCAGACAAAGACTACCACCATAGCCTCTATGACACAACCTACAACACCAAGGAGAGCAAGGAAGAAGGCCTGGTGCTCATTTTCTGGGACCCTAAATGTGGTTTCCTTAAAAGCAAAATGATCTATGTCATCAAGAAGCTGACAGGGCTCACTCATGACTTACAAGCAAACTGGTATGAGGAGGTCAAGACCGCTGCACGGTGCCAGTGTGGCATCTCCCTGGAGGGCAAGTCTTTGTGAGCTGCCTGCAGCCCTCTGCCTTTCCAAAGCGCATTTGATCTGATTCCTTTTGGTTTGGGGCAGATTAAGTCCCCCTCCCCAGGCATCCAGTTTGGAGGGGCTATATTTATCAATGTGACTATGCCCTACTATTCTCTTGTCTCATGCTGCCAACTTTCAACTGATGTAGCAACTCTGCTTATCTGTTTTGTTTTGTGTGCAAATGTCCCTCCATGAGCCTGCTGGTTCTATTCCCCTTGGTCTTGGCCACTCAGGGAAGCAGGAAAAGTAAGGGACTGTTGCAGTCAGCTTTCTAGTTGCTGTGCAGAAAGAACCCAAACAAAAGCAGCTTGTGGAGGAATGGGTTTATTTGGCTTACGGACTTGATGTTCTGTGACCACAGGTTGTGGTGTCTTCAGCATTGGGGACTTATTTTTCAGCTCTTGCAGGTAACCAGTTGTAGCTATCCAGTTTCTCCAGAACCATTTGTTGAAAATGCTGTTTTTACCCCAGACAGCATTACAAGAACTTACACCTGGATCTTATAGTCTATTTCCATGATCTATGTGTCTGTTTTGTACTATTACCATTCTCTTTTTATGTCTATGGCTTTCCAGCATATTTTGAAATCAGACATGGTGATGCTAATAGAGGTATTCCTTTTGCTGAGGATATTTTTGGCTCTCTGAGGCTTTTTGTCCTTCCATATGAATTTTGATACTATTTTGTAATTGCATTGAATCTATGTAGGATGGCCATTTTCATGATACTAATTCTTCTGATCCATGAACATGAGAGGTCTTTCCACCTTCTCGTATCTTCCTTCATTTTTTTCTTCACTGTTTATATTGTGTCTTTCATTTCCTTGGTTAGAGATAGTCTAAGGTATTTAATTTTTTGTGGCTATTTTAAACAGGACTGTTTCCCTGACTTCTTTCTCCCTATGTTCTTGTTGGTATATGGAAAGGCTACTGTTTTTGTGTGATTTTATATCCTGCCATCTTGCTGAAAGAATTGATTACCTCTATAAGTTTTTTGGGTCATTTGTGTATAGAATTATGTCATCTGGAAATAGGGTTAGTTTGACTTCTTCCTTCCAATTTGTATCCCTTTTATAGCTTTCTCTTGCCTAGTGCTTAAGCTAAGTAGTCTGTTGAAAAACCTACTTGTTCTAGGTGAGTGATACCTTTGAAGTGTTCTTGTATTTGGTTTGCATGAATTTTATTGAGAATATTTTTGTTAAGTTCAGTAAGAATATTAGTCTATAATTCTCTTTACTTTTTGGGTCTCTGTCTGGTTTTGATATTCATGTAATGCTAACTTAATAGAAGGAATTAGGAGGAGTGCTTCCTCCTTTTGAATTGTGTAGTAACTTGAGAAATAGTGGTTTTAGTTCTTTAATGAAGGTTTGGTAGAATTCAGTAATGAATCTGTCTGGGCCTAGACTTTTTTTTTTTGTTGGGAGGCTTTTAATTACATTTTCAATGTTATGGCTTTATTCAGGTAATTTATCTGTCCTGGGTTTAGTTTTGTTAGGTGGTATAAGTCAATGAATTCATCCATTTCTTCCAGATTTTCCAGTTTTGTATAATATATGTATTGGTCTCCCAATTTTATTGGTATCCGTTATAACATGTCCTGTTTCATTTCTAATCTTGTTGATTTGAGTCATGTTTTCTTTTGATTAATTTGGCCAGGGACTTATTAATCTTGTTTATTTTTTGAAGGACAAGTTCTCTGTTTCATCAATTTTTAAGTCTTTTCTTCATTTTCAATTCATTGCTTTCTGCTTTGATTTTGATTATTTCTTTCTATCTTTAGGGTTTGGATTGCTCTTGTTTTTCCAATGCATTCAGGTGAACGGTTAAGTCATTGACTTGAGATTTCTTTGTTTTTTAATGTGGCACTTAGTGCTTTAAGTTACCTTTAATTGAAAAAGAAAGACAAATGTTTTTTTTCTCTCTTGCATGGTCATAGAGAAGTTCAATGAAGCCATAGAAATTAGCTGAGGGTAAGGGACATATGAGATGATTATGACTTATGTGTGGGTCTGGGAATATGACTTGCAGTGATTCTTGGAATACAACTTACATTTGGGTCTGCAACACTAATGTGTGTAGCTTATTTTGCCCTCTAGATCTGCCTGGACTTGATACAAATGTTTTAATTTCATTGTTTTACATACTGCTGGTGGGGTTCTTGATCTTATGACTTGGCAAATCTGATATGACACCTCTAATTGCATAGTCCCTTGGGATCCTGTAGTCATAGCTTATTCATATCTAGATCTAATAACATGCCAGGAGTTGCTTCTTTTTATTTTTAAATTATATATATATATATATAAATTATATATATATATGTTTTTTTTTTATTTATTTATTCATTGTCAAGCAGAGAGAGAGAGAGAGAGAGAGAGAGAGAGAGAGAGAGAGAGAGAGAGAGAGAGAGAGCGCGCACCAGGGTGGGTCTGGCTTATGTGGGACTTGGGGAATTGAACTCGGGGCCTTAGGCACTGGAGGCAAGTGCCTTAACCACTGAGCCATCTCTCCAGCCCATATATATGTTTTTTGAGGTAGGGTTTCACTCTAGCCAAGGCTGACCTGGAATTCACTATGTAGTCTCAGGGTGGCCTTGAACTCATAGTGATTCTCCTGCCTCTGTCTCCTGAGTGCTGGAATTAAAGGCGTGTGCCACACACCCTGCTCAGGAGTTGCTTTTAAAATGTTGTATAGTTCAGTTTTGCAAGTGAATAGTCTTAATTCAGAACCCTAGAAATCTATACTTCTACTTCTATTTAGAGTTTACCAAACATAGCCTGCATTTTATCTATTAAATGATACCTGTAATTTCATGGTCTGCCTTTCATATGGCATAAGAAACAGAATGATATGTACCAAAGCCTAGCTTGTACTTAGTCTCAACCAGAAGTATTTGGCCTCTTTATGTACTAGAAGCCTTTTGTCTCACATGATAAGACAGTATTCACAAATCAAGCAAATTGCTTCAACTACCAACGGAGGCAGGCCTATTAAGTACTATGCTTTACCTGTGTTATAAGATGCTAAGTGGAATAACTTGTCCCTTTCCTTAGGGGCACTATCCTGGTGTGCCCCATACTAGTAAACTCCTGAAAAATTGATTCATGGAGTATCCTCTAAATTTATTTTTCTTTATTTTTATCTTTAAACATTTTTTATTATTTGAGAGAAAGGCAGAGAGATAGATACACACACAGAGTAGGAAACACACATATATAAGAGAAAGAGAAAGAGAGACAGAGAGAAGAGAGAGAGAGAAAGAGAGAGAGAGAGAGAGAGAGAGAGAGAGAGAGAGAGAGAGAGAGAGAATATGAGCATGTCAGGGCTTCATGATGCTGCAAATAAGGTCCAGAGGCAGGTACCACTATGTGTGTTTGACTTTATGTGAGTACCGTAGAAATGAACCTGGGACATGAGGGTTTTCAAGAAAGAGCCTCTAACTAATCAGCCATCTCTCCAGCTCCCCTCTTGCCTGGGTCTTGTCTGAATATCTATATTGCTTGCTATTTCTTTCTCATCATGGCTGATCTCAACATCATAGAGGACCAATGTGTTGTGCTCTGGAATACTCAGATATCCAAGTGCATTTGGATCATGTTTAGTAAAGGGCAGAAGAGCTATATGACAAACTATATGTAACATGTCTTCCATCCCAGTTAAAGCTGAGCTGCCTGCTTCTTCTTTCTCATGGATGGTAAGGAAAATACATGCACCAGTGTATTCAACACTAGGAGCTGAGACTAGAGTTTGCCCTTGGTCAAATTTGTGGTGATCTACTATCATGTAATCTAGACTGTTTTTACAAGGGCCAGACTGCTTAAATAAATGAAATGAAAGAGCGAGACTAATCTAGCCCATTGTACCAAGGATGCAGCATTGTTTCTAAATTACTGTTTTGGCAGAGTATAGGAGATAAATTACAAGCAGAGATTTCCTGGTATTTTTATGTCCCCCCTGCCACTGCATAGATGAGGGAGATTATTTTTAGAGAAAGAGAGAGCCACCAAGTGTTACAGTGGTCACATAACACAACCAGCCAACCTAGACAGAATGTTTGAGTATAGAGTTACTTACTATGGTGGCATAAACAAGGCTTTAAACAGAAAAGGCGTCCCTTCTCCTTCCCTCTCTCCCCCTCCCTCACACCATGTAATGGCATCTGGGAAGGATCAAAATATCCATAAAGACAGTGAATAACTCATGTTCTATGCTCTGAAAAAAGGGATCTTGGTAACTTAGTCCCTGGGGCTGATGAGAAAACAAGAGGGACTAGAGCAAAAATGTTCAGAACACTGTAGACAAGGGTTCAGGGTCTTGACCAGAGCATCTGAGCATCTGAACATTTGTCCTAAGAAAGGCTTCAAAATGGGAGAACCAAGGCCTAGAATACAGAGTATACCCAGCCCAGAAGAACCTTCATGCAACTTTGTCCAGAGACTACAGTGCATGGTGTGTGCACTGTATCTTGTGTGGGGAAGATATGTCATTCCACTACTCAACCCCGACTCCCACACCCAGGCCTGCCAGATTAACCTTTATAAGAACCTCTGGTCAGCCTGAAAGATAATACACTGGGTTTTGACTTGGAGTCAAACTCCTCAGTTATTATACTGCTTGAAAATTGGTAATGGGACATACTGGGTTGTTGCTACACCATAGAGAAAGAAGAAGTGTCTGGAACTCAGAGGACTTATTTTGGGGTGGGGTTATACTCCTTCTGCTTAGTCTTCATTTTTCACTTATTTTATCAATGGAAGACTGAGAACTCAGTAAAGAGAAGACAATCTGAGGCTTATGATATAGAAGCAAGGTTTTGCATCACCATTCCAGGGAAAAAAGCCCATCGAACTGGTACTGGCAGAAAGTAACAGGAACACAAAGCTGATGGAAGGAAGCTGAGGATTTCCAGCTGAGGCCACACACACACACACACACACACACACACACACACACACACACACACTGTTGAGGCTCAGTTGGTAAAGTGCTGTGTATCCAAGCATGACTATTGGTGATGGTGATATGACCTTGTAATTCTAGAACTGGGGAGGTGGCTCTTCTGAAGCTCACTGGTCAGCCACACTACACTAATTGGTGAGCTCTAGGCCAATAAAGGACCCTGTTTCAAAAAAGGTGGATAGTATTTTTGAATATGACACCCAAGATTGTCCACTGGCTTCAACACACACAGTCACACATGTGTGCCACACACACATAAACATACACACACATAAAAGAAAAATACTGTTGATGGAGTCAATATTTTAGATTCACATGACATCCTGCTATGATATTGTCCCTCATGCCTTATAATATATGAATCAATTTGGCCAATGAGGAGGGCATACTGAGTTTCAGAGTGGAGGAGAGAGAGAGGAAGTTATACCTGTTTCATCTTTCTCCTTGATTTGCCTGTGGTTGGCTGTGACTATTTGTCAAGGTCATGATATCTCTTTCTGCACGATTTCCTCACACATTGGGTTTCCAGTAACAACCACTGACCCTGGGTACTGAGCTATCTCTCACATGTTTCTGCATCCTTCCCGGGCTTCACTAGAGTCCTCTTGCCAAATCTGCTTTAATAATCCTGGTTAGCTTGGGCCTTGTTTCCTTTCACAAGTCTAAGTTGTAAAAGTCCCTGTTTTCTTTTTGTTTTGAGCCTGGTCCTCAAGTCTAAAAACTTAGATCATTTCTTAAGTATGAACCATTTACTGGTTCCAGTCCAAGTTGATGTTATTGATGACTGTTATGCATCATTTACTAAGCTGCTTTCTGGCCAATCCTCTCTCACTAAATCTAGCCTCCATATTAAATCAGGGGAAATCTGCCAGGCAAACTCTAATTAACCCATTTCTCCTTTTCCTAAAATTTCTTAATGGTTCACTGTCTCCTACAGAATAATGTAAATTCTGTAGCATGTTGTCTATATAAGGAGCATGCCCCAACGTACCTGACACCACTTCCCTCTGCCTTCTAGCCACACTGAACTACATGCAGTTCCCTTAAGGAAAGAGATTCAGTCTTCGAGTCTGGCCCCTGCACAATAGGATTCCTGCTTAACTACTCTCTTCATTACTTATCTTACTACTTGAGACAAAACTCCTAACAAAAGCAGCTTAAGGGAAGAAGGCTTTGTTTGGGCTTTCAGTTTAAGGGAAGACAGTCCATTATGGCAAAGAAGCCATGGCAATGGGTGGCTCCTTAGAGGCAGTAAGAAGATACGTGTGCTTATCTTTCAGTGGTCAGGAAGCAGAGGGAAGAGAAGCCATGCTTGCTGCCCTTTCCCCTTTCCCTTTGTTACCTAGTTTAGGCCACTAGGCCATGAGATGATGCCACTCAAATTCAGGGTGGGTTTTTCCACCTTAGTTAATCCTCTTTGGAAAGTCCTCAGGAATACACCCAAAAGTGAATTAATACCCAAAGTGTTTATTAATTGAATCAAGTTGACAAATTAACCATATCACAAATGACCTAGGCTTTGCTAATTCTTGTCTTGAAAGACTTAGTTCATGCTATTAATAGGTCTTTCCAGCACCCCAAGAACACTTGTTTTGTTCTCATAGGATTATGTACAAATTTTACTTAAAAATTGAACACATCACTTTAAGACTGCTTATTTGACTCTTTTCAAAATACTTAAGCACCTTTAAGGAATAGAAATTTTATATCAATCATAACAGATCTCTTGTAAGCTTTGGGTGAACTACTTTAATTTATTAATTGTCCATGGTCTACTTCTTCTTTGGACTTCAGAGGAGCCGGTCTTTTTTAAAATTCTTTTTCTTTAGAACTAAAATCTTCCCTCTTCCCTTCAGAGGCAGTTATTTCCTCTGAGTTTTAATTCTTACTTCTTTTCCCTATAGAAATCTCTCTCATGAGAGGGAGCAAATTTTCCTATGAGTCTCCAGATTGTCATTACACAATAGGCACCTGAAGCAACTTAATTATTCCTCTGATTCAAGTCAAACCCCAAGGAAATCAAGTAAAAAAACTATTGGGATGGTGTTTTAAGCCAGATATCTATGTTAACTTGCAATAAATTAATTATAAAAATTAGCTTTAAATGGAATCTTGCATATCAATTCATATTTCTTATGAGTTAGGATAATTTTTTGGAAAAAGACATTAAAACTGGATAGAACATAACATTTGACAGACAAAAATAAAACTAGGTTGTCTATTTGTAAATATTATGTTATAAACCATAACATACACAAAAATTCCACAAATTAATTTTTTGTTTTTGCAGTGCTGGGAATTGAATCCAGAGTCTTGTATATATTATGTAAGCAGCTAACTACTGAGCTATAGCTGTATGTTAAATTTCTATAATTGGCTAGTATGTGACTAGATTATGCCCTAACTAGGAAAAGACATTTAAAAAAAATCTGATGCAATTATAATTTGTGTGACTACGGAAGCACAGAAAATTAGTATATTTATTTTCTCTATTGATTTTTATACAAAAGACATAAATGAAACAAAAAATAGGTGCAGTACATAAGAACTCGTTTCAGTAATGATATTTCAATTTTCTGTTAAAGCAAGTTTCTGAGTGTTTTCCTTGTATTTCTGTGGACAGTATTAGTAAAGAAACAAAGCTTATGACAAACTAAATGTGATTAGAGTTTGTAGGTTTCACTATAAGATTTTGAGGGCTTTGAATCTAAACTCCCAAGACAAGAAAAAAAATAAATTGGGATATACGCTTGTATATTTTCTTTTGTTTCTATGAGATTTGGGGGAAAATGAAGAAGATGGAATTATATTATTGGCAGGGGAGCAGTGGGCACCAATTTACCTTGAAGTAATCATTCAACAGAAATTTTGTATTGCAAAAGCAAGCAATTTTACTCTACCAATCTATCCCAAGTAATATTTAATTGCTTTCTGAACCTCTTCCAACTTCAATTAGCGTTAATTTAGTGTGTAACTAAATACATTACTCTAAAATAATTAGGAATGGTACAGTGTCCTCTGTAACATGTGGTTTTTATTAGCAGTCCTGGTTCAGCAGAGTCTTAAGCAGTAAACAGATACAGAAATTACCCTCACTCCTCCAATCAAGGACTTGATTAGCAATAGGTTCTTGTAGTTATTGAGGGGCACAAGCTGTTACTGTTAGTTTTGGAAATGTCTTGACTAGTGTAATGGCTAATTTTGATTGACACCTTGATTGGATTAAGACATTAGTAAAATACAGCTCTGGGTATGACTGTGACTGTATTTTCAGAGACAATTACACCATAAACATCCTGACGTAATGAATGTATTCATAATATGATACTGTCGTAGTCAGCCACACGTCGCTGGGATGAATCTCCAAACCAGGCACAATTTTGGGGAGGACAGTATTTATTATTGAACTAACAGATCTAGGGGATGTTAAGGAAAAAGGCTGGCTTCCTTTTAGAGAAGCAAGCAGAGAGAGAAACAGCACCTCCAGAAGCAAGCAAGCAAGCACACTCCAAAACTCGCAAACAAGAGGAACTCCAGGCTTGAGCTCAGACTGCTTTTTGCATATGTATAGCTAGAATTCCAGACCCACCCCAGAAACACTTTAGGGCTGAACCCTAGGATCTGGCCAAGGTGACACACCTCCTCCAGCCTGAACTGGCTGGAGACAATTTACAATTATAATAAACTTTTGAATCTATTGGGGGACATTATTAAAACTACCATAGATACCATAATTGGGAAAGAGTGAAGGTAGAAGATGGAGACTAGAGGAGGTGATTGGTCACTGGTTGCATTTTACTGAGTATTATATCATGCACTGAATCCCTTCCTATATGCACTCATTCTGCTTCCTGTCCACCATTCTATGAACTACTCCATCATGGTCATGGAATGAAAGCCTTCTGAAAATTAATCCAAAACAAATCTTTCCTTAAGCTGGCCTCTCATGTCACAGAGAAAATAAATTTGACTGGTACCTGATATGTAAGCCCCTTCATAGTTTGACTTCCACTACATCTTTGGCCTTATATCTCATACTCCAATTTTACTAAAGTGCCTACTAACAACTTCTGTTTTACATTTGCTGTGTTGTCTTCCTAAAGTGCTGTCTGCTCACCTTACTGAGCCACACCTATGCATATTTCTAGGCTCTCCTCAAGTGTGAAAGTGCATAGATTTTCTAGCTCTTTTCCTCATCATTTCCCACCTGTTCTTGACCTCATGAGCTGATGTTGGAAGTCTCCATTCTTATGTTCCCCTGAGCTTTGGCTTGCAATTGAGGTCAGCCAATGAAAAACACCAGCAGAAGATTAGAGTTAGGAGAAAAGAGAGGCCTGAGTATTTCTTTTTATTTTGTTTGTGTGTTTTATGTGTTTGTGTTCAAGTGTGTGCAGGTGCATGTGTGTGCAAGCATGTATATAGAGACAAGAGGAAAAACTTGGGTGTCATTATTCAAGTGCTATTCATATTTTTGAGACAGGGTCTCTCAAAGGCCTGGTACTTACCAAATAGTCTATTGTTTGTTTGTTTTGTTTTGTTTTTCAAGGTAAGCCCTTGCTCTAGCCCAGGCTGTCCTGGAATTCACAACAAGAAATTAACAACAAGAAAAACAACATAAACCGCACAAACTCCTGGAGAATGAACAAAATGCTATTAAACAATGAATGGGTTGTTTAAGAAATCAAAATGAAATTGCAAAATTTCTTGGACTAAATGATAATGAAAACACAACATAATAAAATTTATGGCCCCTCTGCCTTCCGGAGGTCTCGGCGGCGCTCATGGCGGCGTTCGCGGTGGCCGGGTGCTCGCTCCCCGGCCCAGCGGCACTGGCTCCGAGCGCCCGGGTCCCAGATATTAAGGCTAATACACACCACAGTTGTAACAACAAAGAAAAATGTCCCAGCACAAAGACGTGAAATGTACACAGAGGTTTTTATTAAAAAGCAGATTGAAGAGTTCAACATGGGGAAGAGACATTTAGCCAACATGATGGGAGAAGACCCAGAGACTTTCACCCAAGAGGACATTGATAGAGCTATTGCTTACCTTTTCCCAAGTGGTTTGTTTGAGAAACGAGCCCGGCCAATAATGAAGCACCCTGAACAGATTTTCCCAAAACAAAGAGCAATCCAGTGGGGAGACGATGGCCGTCCATTTCACTTTCTCTTCTATACTGGCAAGCAATCATATTATTCATTAATGCATGATGCATATGGAAAGCTGCTACAGTTAGAAAAACACAAAGATCCACTTCCAGAGAAATCTGAATTCACAGACCCGATTGGCAGCAGATGGCTGATTAAGGAGGAACTAGAAGAAATGTTAGTGGAAAAACTGTCAGATCAAGATTATATGCAGTTCATCCGATTGCTGGAAAAGTTATTGACATTGCAGTGTGGTCCTGCTGAAGAATTCATACAGAAGTTCTGCAGAAGTGTAACTATTCAATCAAAAAAGCAGCTGATTGAACCTCTGCAGTATGACGAGCAAGGAATGGCCTTCAGCATGAGTGAAGGCAAAAGGAAAAGCGCAAGAGCAGAAGCCATTGTCTATGAGCGAGGAACTGGGAAGATCCAAGTGAATGGAGCTGATTACCTGCAGTACTTCCCAGTCACACAGGACAGAGAACAGCTGATGTTCCTGTTTCACTACCTTGACCGGCTGGGAAAACACGATGTAACCTGCACAGTCTCCGGGGGCGGGAGGTCGGCGCAGGCTGGAGCCATACGCTTGGCCATGGCCAAAGCTCTGTGCAGCTTCATCACCAAGGATGAGGTTGAGTGGATGAGACAAGCTGGACTCCTTACTTATGACCCACGGGTCAGAGAACAGAAGAAGCCAGGCCAGGAGGGTGCCCAGAAGAAGTTCACCTGGAAGAAGCACTAAGACTTCTCAAGGGGCCACGAGGCACCACTGTCCGCTGACCCACTAGTGTGAAGCAGCACATTTAGAATTTTTCTTGAGCTGCGAGGTGGCTTATTCTTAGATGTTAAATAAACTGGTAAAAAGGTTAAAAAAAATTTATGGGACACAATGAAGGCAACCCTAAGAAGAAAACATATAACAAATGATTTTATAACAAAGGCAGAGAAATCTCAAATTAATAATCCAACCTACCCACCTAAAGGCATTGGAAAAACAAGAGCAATCCAACCCTAATAGCCTTAGAAGAAAAGAAATAATTAAAATTAGAGCAGACAGAGATTAATAAATTAGAAACTAAGAAAAAAAATGAAACATAGAAAAACTAAGACCTAGTTCTTTAAAAAAAATGAACAAGATTGAAAAACCCCTGTCCAATTTAATTAAATGAAAAAAGTCTTGAATTAAGAAAATTAGAAATGAAAAGGTAGAGATCATAACAGATACCAATGAAATTGGAAGAGCCATCAGGGCATACTTCCAAAATCTGTACTGCACAAAATTGAAAAACCTGGAAGACATGGATGAATTCCTAGTCAAATACCACCAACCAAAATTAAACCCAGAGCAGGTTAATCTCTTAAACAAATATCAAGATTGAAAATTTATTCAACAACTTCCTCAAAAGTAAAATTCCTGGCCCTCATCATTCTCAGCCAAATTCTACCAAACCTTCATTATAGAACTGAAACCACTTTTTTTCAAGCCTTTTCACATAATTGGAGAACAGGGGATGCTTCTAAACTCCTTTTATGAAGCTAGTAACAGCCTTGTACCAAAACCAGACAGAGACAACAATAAATAAAAACTATAGACCTATATCCCTGATGAACTTACTTGCAAAAATTCTGAGCAAAATTCTCACAAACCAAATTGAACAACACATCAAAAACATTATTCATCTTGACAAAGTTGGCTTCATTCCATTGAGGAAGAGGCTGCAAATTACCATAGTCCGGACTGGCCGCCATTTAAAATTCATCTTCCTCACTACTGTCTGGAAGCTTTAGTGCCATTCCCTGACTCAGTGCCATTTCCTATTAAAACCATGCCTAGGCATAAGAAAGAATTAAAGGAAAAAATAGCCTACCTCAGAGAACAAATTCAATTAGAGAAAGAACATCGAGAGTTAATTGATCAACTAAGCAATTTAAGAACAGAAATTTCTAAAATAAAAATAAAAAACCTCTTCCTTAATTGCAGCCACCTTTAAAAAGAGGATTCATTTTTGATGCTTTGTCAGCGAAATCATTATCAGACCTAAGAGAGCCACTGACTATCCCAGTATTTGAAAACATGGAAGGAGAAAGTCTTGTAAGAACTTATAAAAAATTTGATTTCAAAATCTTGAAAGAAGTCAAAGCTGCGGTATCCCAACACAGGGCTACTGCTCCTTACACGCTCACACTTGTTGAGTCAATAGCCAAAAAATGGTTAACTCCTGGCGACTGGTATAAATTGACCAGAGCGACCCTATTGGGCGGGGGGGAGATTATTTATTATGGAAATCTGAATATGTTGAAGCCTGTAAAGAGACTGCCAAGCATAATGCTCAGGTAGGTAATGGCTGGACTTTAGAAATGTTGACAGGAGAAGGCGAATTTGCAGACTCTGATGCTCAAATGCTATTTGATGCGGGACTTTTTGCACAGATTCAAACTTCTGGCGTAAAGGCATGGAGAAAACTGACCTCAAAAGGGGATTTGAGTTCCTCTCTTACTAGCATTAGGCAAGGACCTGATGAGCAATTTACTGAATTTGTAAATAGATTGTTAACAGCAGCTGGAAGGATTTTTGGCAGCATACCGGAATGGAGTTTATAAAACAGCTAGCTTTTGAAAATGCCAATGCTGCTTGCCAAGCAGCTATTAGACCATCCAGAAAAAAGATAGATCTCTCTGGTTACATCAGACTGTGTTCAGATATTGGGACAGCTTATCAACAAGGCCTTGCTATGGCTGCTGCCCTACAAGTGTCTACTATTAAACAGTTCCTAAGTCAGCAAATTAAGAGCAAATGTTTTAACTGTGGAGGAATAGGCCATTTCGCTAAAGAATGTGGGGCTAATGATAAACGGCCCAATCTTAAAAACCAAGCTTCCAGACTGTGCCCTAAGTGCCACCACGGAAAACATTGGGCGAATGAATGTAAATCTAAAACAGATGCTGCAGGACGTCCCCTGTCACCCCATCAGGGAAATGGGAATCAGGGCCAGCCCCAATCCCCTCAACCCAGACAAATCTTTGGGGCAGTCAGATTTGTACCCGGAAACGATGATCCATTTCCGAACTCTTTTGAGCTACCTCAGGGAGCGCAGGACTGGACCTCTGTTCCACCGCCCACACAGTATTGACCCCTGAGATAGGCATACAAACATTGCCCACGGGTGTGTATGGTCCGCTGCCCACTGATACCTTTGGCCTGATAATTGGACATAGTAGTTCTACCCTAAATGACCTGCAAGTGTTTCCTGGAGTCGTGGACAATGATTATGAGGGAGAAATAAAGATTATGGTCTCTTCTCCTTCAAACATAACCACTGTCTCCACTCACCAAAGAATTGCTCAATTGCTGCTACTCCCACTTTTGCATACTGGCAATAGAATTAAAAATGCTAATCGAGACACGGGGAGTTTTGGCTCTTCTGATGCTTATTGGATTCAAAAAGTTTCCCCTGCTAAGCCAATGTTAACTCTTTGGCTAGATGAAAAGAAATTCCAAGGCCTTTTAGACACTGGAGCTGATATCACAATTATTAGAAGGGAGGACTGGCCATCTCAGTGGCCTTTGTCCATCTCCTTAACTAAGCTGAAAGGCATAGGCCAAAGCATAAACCCAGATAAAAGTACCAAAATTTTAAAGTGGAGGGACTCTCAGGGAAACACTAGAACAATTCAACCTTTTGTAGTTACAGGCCTTCCCACAAACCTCTGGGGAAGGGATTTACTCTCTAAAATGGGCATAATAATGTGCAGCCCTAATGAGATGGTCACTGCCCAGATGCTCTCTCAAGGTTTCATACCTGGAAAGGGCTTAGGAAAAATGAAACTGGTATCCCCCTTCCCATAGAGATTAAAAGTAATCAAGGAAGACAAGGCTTGGGAAATTTATTGTAGAGGCTATTGACATTCCTGTACCTCATGCAGATCAAATTACGTGGAAATCGAATGATCCTGTGTGGGTTAGTCAATGGCCTCTATCAAAAGAAAAACTAGAAATTTCCCACCAGTTAGTACAGGAGCAATTAAAAGCGAGACATGTTATAGAAAGCAACTTGCCCTGGAACACACCCATTTTTGTTATCAAAAAGAAATCAGGTAATTGGAGATTGCTCCAAGACCTAAGGGCAGTTAACAAAACAATGGTTCTCATGGGATCCTTACAGCCTGGCCTTCCCTCCCCAGTTGCCATTCCTCTCAATTTCTATAAAATAATCATTGATCTCAAAGATTGTTTCTTTACTATCCTTCTACACCCTGCAGACCAGAAATGTTTTGCCTTTAGCTTACCATCCATTAACATTATAGAACCAATGAAAAGGTATCAATGGAAGGTGCTGCCCCAGGGAATGGCTAACAGCCTGACCCTGTGCCAAAAATTTGTCGCCACAGCCATACAAGGCATGTGTAATAATTGGCCAGACTTGTACATCATACTTTTTATGAATGATATTCTTATTGCAGGAAAAGATGGACAACTGGTACTTAAATGTTTTAGTGAACCTGAAACCTCCTTAAAAAATCAGGGGCTTCAAATTGCTCCTGAAAAGTTACAGCTACAAGACCCATATACCTATATAGGCTTCTAGCTCTCAGGTACTAAAATTATAAACCAATTAATGGAACTTATATTAGACACTCTAAAACACTTAATGGTTTTCAAAGGTTACTAGAGGATATAAATTGGCTAAGGTCATATCTCAAACTAACAACAGGAGACCTAAAACCCCTATTTGACATTTTGCAGGGAAACCCTGATCCAAATTTCCCCAGACATCTTACCAAAGAAGCACACTTTGCTATAAAATTGGTTGAAGAAGCCATCCAGTCACAATTTGTGACTGCTATTTATTATGCAAAACTGTTGATGTTTATCATCTGCAAAATGTATTTAACCCCTACCACAGTCTTCTGGCAGACTTCTCCAATCATGTGGGTTCATCTGCCTCCTTCTCCAGCCCATGCAACTTATCCATATTATCGGGCAGTGGCAGAGCTTATTGGCTTAGGGAGGGACCATGGAAAACGATATTTTGGAAAAGAACCAGACATCATTATTCAACCCTATTCTAAAGATCAAATAGATTGGTTAATCCGTGTCACGGAACATTGGCTCCTTGCTTGTGCTTCATATTCTGGATTGATAGATAATGATTATCCCCCTAACAAACTTCTACATTTTGTTAATAAGCATGACTTTGTTTTTCCCACGTTAACCTCTTTTCAGCGTATTCCCCATGCCCTTCTAGTATTTACTGGTGGGTCATCCTCTGGCCTTGCGGCTTATGTCTATCTCGATAAAACCATCCAATTTAAAACCCAAGACAAGTCAGCTCAACTTACTGAACTCCAAGCTGTACTTGCAGTTTTCTCTGCCTTCCCAGACAAGCCTTTTAATTTATTTACTGACAGTGCTTATATAGCGTATTCTCTCCCTCTATTGGAAACTGCAGCACAAATAAAAAACACATCTAGAGCAGCTTTTCTATTTAGACAATTACAGACATTTATTCATAAAACACCCTTTTTATATTGGTCACCTACAGGCCCATTCTAACCTGCCTGGGCCTTTGGCTGAAGGAAATTGCAGAGCAGATTTGGCTACATATTTGTCAACAAATATTTCATGTTACTGACCAGGATAAAATTTCTGCTGCTTTAAAGGCTCACCAACTTCACCACCTAAACACCCAGACCCTAATGCTAATGTTTCATATCTCCAGAGAACAGGCAAGACAAATTGTAAAACAATGCTATTCCTGTATCACCTTCTTGCCCATTCCTCATTTAGGAGTAAACCCCAGAGGCCTTATGCCAAATGCCCTATGGCAGATGGATGTAACCCATATTCCCAATTTTGGAAATCTAAAATATGTACATGTAACAGTTGATACTTATAGTGGATTTATCTTTGCTACACCAAAATCTGGGAAAGCAGGAAAACATGTCATTGCTCATATTCTGGCTGCTACAGCAGTGTTGGGAATTAAAAATAACACATTAAAACAGATAATGGCCCAGGATACATTGGGTCTGTATTTACTAAGTTCTGTCAACAACTTAATATTAAATACTCTACCGGAATTCCCTATAATCTGCAAGGCCAAGGTATTGTAGAAAGGGCTCATTTATCTCTTAAAAATACTCTCCAGAAAATTTAAAAAGTGGAATGGTATCCTGTTAAAGGCTCCCCCGATAACCTTTTGTCACATGCACTTTTTATTTAAAATTTTTTGACTGTGGACAAAGATGGGCGCTCTGCAGCAGAACATTTCTGGCATACAGAAACTCACAAAGATTCTGCTATGGTCCTATGGAAGGATCCTCTAGAGAATAAATAGCATGGTCCAGACACAGTCTTAATATGGGGCCAAGGATCTGTATGTATGTATTCAAAAGAGCTAGACGCTGCCAGGTGGCTATCACAAAGATTAGTAAAAGAGATAGATAATCATAACATCTCCAGAGAAGAAGAAACTCCCAGAGAAGATCTTTTTTCTCTCCTTTACAGACATCATGAAAAATCCTCGGTGGACTTTTCTATGGATAATACACATTTGCTGCCCCCCCCCATCAAAACAAGGTATTTTCTCTTCTAAACCTGCCAGCAGAAGGCATGTCTGCATACCTCAAATAGGTGTGACTGTAAGGCCCTGCAGACATGCTCAGATAATGGGAACTTTTAGTTCCTGATAATAAGAAAAAACTAGATACAAAATGGTTTAAGGTTAAAATTCTATTAATTTGATTTATAGTTAATTTATAAAGCCTTTTTCTAGTCCAGTGAGACAAAAGAAGTAATTGCTTTAGCTATGATAAGGAAGTTAAGTTGAGGCCGGAGATCACCTGGGAGGGATTATCTGGACTTCTCCGGAACCCATTGTAAGGTGTGAGTTTTTAGGTGCTTGTAATTTACATGCTGAAATGTCACATACATATGTCTTTGTAATTGGGACCCAGGTGTAAATTTAACCCCCTCTCCTCTTGCTGCAAAGGCTTTGTCTGTTTATTGCTGAATATTTCTGCAACAGATACTTATGATCTATTTACTGAGCTCAGGCAGCAGGATGGCAAAAATGCTTACTGGACTAATAAAAAATTTCCTCCTTCTGGATTATTTGAAGGTATTTTCCTGATTCTACAGTTTCGGATTTTAACTATGATACAGACTTTTGTCTCCTCAGGTTAACCTCGATCAATTTTGAAAGTTCTACCACGGGTAAATTGATATATATATTCTAAGGTTTCAAAGGTAACATCATTCTCAGGTGTGGTACAGTGTTAAATATAGCTGTTTCAGAGATCATTATGTTTTGCCTATGCTGTCTCAAAATGTACTGCATAAAATTATTTACAGGATATATTTTTTATCCATAGATTAAAGCCTATAAAATGTTCTAATAAATGTTATATGGTTTGTCAGTTTTCTTAAACTACATTCATAAAGGTGCTACTTACAAAGAAATGCCTAATTCTTTTGATACTGGAATTTTTTTTCCTTCTACTAGATAAAGGTTAATTCAAATTGATAGGATTTCTCTAAATTCTAATAAAGATAAAAGACTAAGTTCTATAGACAAAAATGTGTTGGATGTCAATTTTCCTATAAAAGCCAATTACAGATATTAGTGCTCATGGACTTAATAGAAAAGGCAGATATTAATGTGTTCAACTGGCTCTGACTTTAGGACAGAGCTCCTCCTATTGCCAAATTCCAGGAACAGACATATTTCCCAATACCTCCTCATAAGCAGACTGGCCCTCTGGTTACTGACTAATGTAAGGGAAATAAACACAAGGAGATTTATATCTTCTTTGTGGTGCTGAAGTCCATGATTATGTAGGTAAACTGAGTCAAAAGAGAAAAACATAAGGTTTCTTTTCTCATCTATTGCTCAATGGTTAGAGACATTGTCTACTGTAAGTGCTATATGTTTTCTGTTTACTTATAAAAAAGGGGGGGGGAAATATCCCTAAAAAGTGTCTTACTTATAAGTCTGTTAAGGACCAGGCTGTTCACTGGTTAGAGATACTTTTCAATGGTTGTAAAATTTCCAATTATAGATTTCTATACTATATAGTAATTGCTAAAGATATTTGTTTGGTCTCTTTCAATAAAAAAATTAATTTTAGGTTTTTTCTAAAAGACTTGTCATAGCAAGCTTTTAATAAGGTGACCACCACAGGTCAACTTTAGTACTAATTGATTCTCTTGCCTAATTTTTTGTGTTTCAGAATACAACTGTTCTTTTTGCTTGTGAAAGATCTACTCACTACAGAACTAGGAGGAACTTGCCTGGCCTTACAGGATGCTGCTGTTTTTATGCAAATCTTGCATTGTCCAGATTAAGGTCAAGAATTTACAAGAAAGAAGAAGAAAAGATTTATACTCCAATCCCCTTTAGAGCGGGTTTAATGGAGTCTTGCCTTACCTACTTCCCCTGCTAGGATCCTTAATTGGCTTACTAATCTTGCTATTGTTAGGTCAGGATTCAGTTAACACCATGGCCCCCTCCCCCAGCCGGCCTCAGCCAGCCTCTAGGGAAATTTTTATCTGGTTCTATCACTTTCCCTCTACTTTAGGAGCTAACCTGGAGCTCGGAGTCCTTTTCCTCCTTTTAAAAACCCTTTCTTTGTCATCAAACTAATGACCTTCCTCTGTCTACAAATAGACGCTATAAGATTCAGCTTACCCAGGTCCATATTCTTAAACTCGAAATGGCTGACAATGAAAATTCACAGTCTATGTAAATAAAATTGAGGCTGGACTGTTTAGCCAAAGACAGGTAAGAGAACCTTGCATTCTAAGCACGGTCTGGCCCGACCTAAGACAGGAGCCCCGCCCTTCGTTGCTGTGTCGTCCAGAGATGGGTAAGGGAGGCCTGAATGCCAAAGGATCAAGTCAACCTAAGAGAAAGCAGGGAGGATAGGGTCTCTGTATTGAAGACGGGTAAGACTTGTTTTCAGGGTTCCAACCTAGGACAGGCACAGTCCATCCTGCCATTTAAAAATATATAAGAAAGGGGGACTTGTGGGGAGCTGTTTATTGTGCCTTATACTGCATTAGCATTGTTTTGAAGGTTTCTGTCCTTCCTGCTACTAACCAATGCTAAGTTCATGTTTCTCTGCCAAACTTTCTCTCTCACACCTGCAGACTTCCTCCTAGAGATCACATGACCCTTGCTGTGGCCATGTTACCTAGCAACCTGGTTATCCTAATTCCTAAGTAACTGCCCATGCATCCCCTCCTGCAAGGGGATATTTAAGTACTGCCTGTTCTGTAATAAAATGGGTTGGATCGGAAATACCATCTTGCCCCATCCTTTGCATCTCTTGTTTCTTTTTCATTCTCACCCCCTCTCTAGAGCCTTTGCTGATTGAACCACAGGCCGGGACAAAAAATGACATAGTGAAATTTGCAGGAAAGTGGATAGACTTGGAAAAAAATCAGACTTAGTAAACTTAGACAAGAACAGCAAGTGCCCTATATTTTCCCTCATCTGAGTATCCTAATCAAGTTGAGATTGGATAGCAAGGAAACGTGACATACAACTGGAGAGACAGGCAATGGGGATGGAAGGGATTGTGGGGAGGGAATGGGAGGGTGGTGGGAGATATTCACAAAGCTAAATCCAAAATGAATTGGTACTTTAGAATCCTTACTCCTAGACAGTAGGCTAAATAATATAACTCTCCAAAGGAATATGGGAGTATCATCTGGGAACAAGAATCTGAAGATGGTGGGATAAATGCTAACCCTAATACAATTGCTCTGGCTTATAACTCCACTACCAGAAATTAATTACTTCCCACATTGAGCTGTTGATTAAAGAGACCTATCATGTTCCAAAATTATACCGCCTTCTGTCAAAGCACTTGATTAGCCACCTGAGGTAAAGGATAACCTAACCCTAACCCCATTGCTGAAGACATCAAAGGCTGCCATCAGACAACATCAAGAGACCTGGCTGGAATCTGGAAGGAAGCCAGTTCCCAGATGGTTAGCTCATGTAGTACTGGAATGCCCTATATGAGCTGCCAGGGTACACTGGCCCCCAATCCTGGGAGAAAGCAAGGGACACCGCTATATGACAGCAACCAGCATGACAAGGTGTACTCACCTGTGCAATAGAGGGACTCAACCTAGGCAGATAATCAAGGATTCTCTGATTGGCGAAGAGATCTGCTCAGTGACAAGGAACACTTAGCTAACGTAGAGGCTAAGAGCTCAGTACTAAAGCAGACAAAGATTATCCATCATGGCTCAGGGAACTTTGTGGAAGAGGGAATAGAAAGAGTTTCAGAGCTATGGTAGGGGGAATATCCAGGGGCACCACCCCATAACTGCTGCTTGAATAACTGTCACATAGCCCTCAATCATGGAGCATACCATCAATTCCACTGAGGAGGGCCCTCAGTGGAAAGGGGGCAGGGAGGAGAAATGCTAGAAGAAGAAAAAAGAGAGAGAAAGGATTCCTATGATGAGTAAATGAGAAATATGAATTTTTATTTATCAAATATATGCTAATACATTAAACTGTCTTATGACCTCCGCACTAAAAAATAGGCTATATTTTCCCCTGTGAATATTTTTAGTATTTTTGTAAAAAAAGAAATCAGATGGCTACAGCTGCCTGGGTTTATATGTGGATCCTTTATTCTGTTACATTCATCTACGTATCTGTTTTTGTTATTATGGCCCTTATAACATACCTTAAAATCAGTTATAGTAATATCTCCAAGCTTGTTTTTGTTTCTGGGGATTACTATGGCAATCTGAGTTATTTGTGTGTGTGTGTGTGTGTGTGTGTGTGTGTGTGTGTGTGTGTGTGTGTGTGTTTGTGTGCATGCTTGTGCATGCACTCGAGCTTCCAAAGGAATTTTAGGACTCTTTCTTTTTTTATTTCACTGAATAATGCCTGTGGAATTTTCATGGGGATTTCATTAAATCTGTAGGCAATGTAGCCATTTTTCATAAAATTGATTCTTCTAATCCATACACATAGTAAGTCTTTCCATTTCCCAGTGCATTTGATTTCTCTCTTGAGTGTTTCAGTTTCATTGCAGAGGTCTCTCACTTTCTTGTTTGGGTTTATTCCAAAGTACTTTTGAAGCAACTGTCAATGGGAGTGTTTTCCTGATTTGATTCTCAGCATGTTTATTATTGACATATAGGAAGTCTAATTGTAACGGGATGGCTGGGGATTAAAACTTAGATAATACCCAGAAAAATTCCAATGCACCTCAGAATTTAAGAAGTGCTCAAATTCTTGTCTATAGTGTTAAAGAATTAAACTTATAGACGACCAAAGATAAGGTATAGTGGGAGGCTTTATTTAAAAGAGAATGGGAAGTTACAGAGTTCTCCAGCCTCCAGTGTGGAGAGAACATGTGGGAGAGGGTTTAACAAAAATCTATGCTGTTTAGCTAAACAAATAGAAAAAGAAAAGATGATGAAAAGGAAAGGTTCATGTGGAAGAAAAATCCAGCCCCTCCCCACAGCTATGGTGAGGGACCCTTACCTTTATCCTTCTGCTAGACCATGTGCGGAAAGAAGAGACAGCATGATCTGTTCAGTATTTCCTGCCCCAGGTGATCAGAGAGAGAGAGAGAGAGAGAGAGAGAGAGAGAGAGAGAGAGAGAGAGAGAGAGAGAGAGAGAGAGAGAGAGAGAGAGAGAGGGTTGGTTCATACCTGACCAATCAGTTTTAGTGCCTAGGTTTGAGTTCTAGCTAGACACCTCCCACTCCAGGGGAGGGTGATCTATGGAGCTTGTCTGAAACTGTTACAATCCCTGCTCTGAAGAAATAACCCTAACTGCTGTTAGGGTATTGGAGTGTGGAATCAAACAAATCTCCAGAAAAAAAAGTACATATGAGTATAAGAAGAAAAAAAAAATCAAACAAGAATACCCACAAAAATACCTACTTTTATCCTGTAGAAGGCAAGGCAAGGCTCTGACTGGGAAGGGGTTAAGGAGGAGCTTGCTAACATTGTGTGGGGTCTCTCTCCTAAACTCACACGTAACGATTGCTGCTGTGTATTAATTTCATATCCTGATACTTTGCTGAAAGTGTATTAGCTCTAATAGTTTTCTTGTAGAGTCTCTACTGTTAAGTATGTACAGAGTAATACTATCTGTGAATAATGATAATTTGATTTCTTTTCTTCCTATTTGAATCTCTTTTTATTTTTAAATACTTTATTTATTTGCAAGGAGAGAGGCAGAAATAGAAAGTAAGAAAGAATAATGGTGCTTTTTATTTGGTAGGTATTGAGAATTTTTGTACACATTATTGTCAATATGATTCCAATTTTTGTTAGAAAATTTCTTTTGATTTTATAGCTATTCATTATTATACATTTTGAAAAATACAAATTGCTTACCCAAAGCATGAAGGGACAAAACATTTTCATGCTTGTAAATCTCTATGCATTTTGATTTTTTATAACTTTATTCTAAGTAATTAGATACATTGTATGAGCAAATCTTGTGATGGTACTCCCATTTCCTTCCACTCTGTCCCCAAACCACTTGGAGCCCTCCTAGGTGTGCATAATGGATGTCCATAGGGTAGGGGGTTATGAACTGCATAAGAGGTAGCCATTCTTTTATTCCATTTTTGTATTGTTGCTGAGGGGGGCAATGTATCTGGATATTCTCCTCCAGCACAGCTCTTAAAATCTTTCTGCCCCCTCTTCCACTCAGTTCCAAGTCATGGTGCATGTTTTAAGTCTGATTTATTATTGAGATCTTAGGTATCTTTGGACTTCTGCTTTGGATTGTGTTGGGTATCATTGGTGTCTGTCTCTATTGACTTTTCACGGGTTATCTGACTTGCTATGGTGATAGGTCTCTTGTTGATCTCGCCACTTTCTCATAGGTTTCATTTGTGGCCTAGATAATAGGCCAGGGATGGTTCATCTGCTGCTAGGATGTTAGCCATCATCCCATGTCTTCTTGATGGAATTGGTTGTCCATAACTTTCGGTGCTTTCTGAAAAATACAAATAGAATCTCCATCGGAGAGTGAGATCAGTATAGGTTAAATGAGACAAACATTGCTAATTTGGTAAGACTCTAATGGGTGTAGCCTCTTTGTAGCTCTCTGTTAGTGGGATTTCCCCCCTTGGAGCCAGGGTTCTTGGTCCCCAGAATATTTTGCCATGGATCCCAGTTCCAGTTAAGTAAGCCATTGATTACCCACCTAAGTTTAGCACCACTATTGATGAGCACTTCTTGACATGCTGGTCTCTTCTATTTACCAGTGTGTTTAGCATTGTTGTGACATCAGTCTGTATTGTACATCAGTGCTCTCTGCTTTCTCTAAATGTCATTAACCAATTTCCCTTGGCAGTTCATGTAACACCTTCTTCATGTAGTGTTACTTCATGTAACACTACACATGCTACCTTCTGGGAGCTGATTACCATTATGGATCTAGCAGTGTCTCTTTGTGTTGTGTGATAATATTCTGTGATATCTTCAGCAACTGGGACTTACCTTTGGCCTGGGGTGGGCAGTCAAGAAATTTGACCAAAGCCTGTCTTGTTTTGGGGACCTTGTAGGTTACTTTGATCAACAGCTCAGTTTGGGAAGTAACCAATGATTGGGACAGACAGTTGCAGGCCTGAGCAATTTTTCTTGGGGTTAGGCTTCCTCCCATTCTATTCATGGCCCCTCTTACCAGGTGATGCCCACAGCTTCTTCATGAGCTTACTGTATGGAAGTAAGGATTTTATGGTATTGATTCCTTTCAGCTGAGTAGAAATCCATAGTGTAAATGAACCACAACTTTGATAATCATTCATCCAGTGATGGGTTTGATTCCAGTTCTTAGCTATTATGAATTGTGCTGCTATAAACATGGTTGAGCAAATGTGTCTGTTCTGAGGCTTGAAATCTTGAGGGAAGATGCTGAGTAGAGTGATAGCTTGGTCAGTTGGTAGCCTCCACACTGCTTTCCATAGTGGTTGTAGAAGTTTGCAATCCCACCAGCAGTGAATGAGGGTTCCTTTTTCCTTCATCCTTGCCAGGTGCATAAGCTTCAGAGGTTACTGGTGTGCCAGTGGTTCTGGGCTGGTGTCTGGTTTGTAATATGGTTTAGAGGTCAGAGATCTTCTCTGGCTATACTCACCACTGTGCCTTGCTAGAGGGGCTCAGAGGTGTTTCAGAGCAGGCCTACTTGTTCCTCTTTCCCCTTGGTTTTCAGAAGAAGGGCGTGCTTCCCTGTTTCTCTTGACTTTCTCTCCCTGCTGATTGCTATGATGTGTCTACCATGCCGCCATCTTTCTCCAGTTTACCCAGAACTCCCCTTTACATTTCTAAAGTCTCTCTGAAGGGAGTGGTGGCTTCCTTCTTCTTTGGCCATTTGTCTCGGGTGGTCCGATGTGCAGCTCCTCCATGTACAAACCTGGAACTGCCGCTGGAGTAGAATATTCAGCAGGAGTGGAAGGTGGTGTGAGGCAGGTGGTGGGCCAGGGGAGGGGCCTACCTGCCCAGAAGCAGGAGCCGAAGCGACTGCATCCCTTTTATTTGTGCTTCTTTTATTATTGCTGTAGCTAAGACTTCTAGTACTATGTTAAATTGATGTGGAAAAAGTGGGCACCTTTGTCTTGTCCTGATTTCAGTGAAATGTTTCATGATTTTCCCCAATTAGTATAATGTTGGCTATAGGTTTCTTATACATAGTCTTTATTATGTTCCTTCTATCATTAGTTTGTTGAGGACTTTTATGATGAACGGAGGTTGGATTTTGCCACCTTTTCTGCAGCAATTGAAATTGAGTATTTTCAACCATGCCTATATTACTAGAATAAAACTGGCTTGGTAAGGGTGACTGACCATTCTGATGTGTTCCTGGATAATGTTTGCCAGTATTTTTGTTGAGAATTTTTACATCTATGTATCTATATTTTCTTTCTTTCTGTCTTTTTTTTAAACGTTCTTAACTGGTTTTGGTGTCAGGGTGATCTTGGCTTTATGACAGGAGTTTGGTAGTGTTCCTTTTCTTTTTATGGAATAGTTTGAGAAACATTGGTGTTATATCTTCTTTGGAAGTCTGGTAGAATTCATCATTTAAGTCATCTGGACATTAATTTCTTTCAGTTAGGAGATTTTTTTTCCCTAATTGCTTCGATCTTGTTGCTTGTTAAAGTCTGTTGAAATGTTTTATCTCATCATGTTTTAATGTGGACTGGTCATATATATCTAGAAATTCTTCCATTTCTTCTAGATTTTCCAATTTGTGCAAATATATATATATACACATATATATAAAATATATAATATATTTAATATATTTGTGGAAATATATATTTAAATCATAACATCATTTTCTGAATTTCATTTGTATTGGTTGTAATGGTGTTGTTTTCATCTTTAATTTTATTAGTTTTGGAAGGCTCTTTATCTTTCATTTGGTTAGTTTCAGTAAGGTTTTATTGACTTTGTCCTTTGAATGAGCAAACTCTACTTCATTGATTCTTTGTATTGCTTTTTATTTTACTTTTTATATTATTTTTTATTTTTATTTTATATTTTCTGCCCATATTTTCATTATTTGTTTCCATCTACTGAATTTTGGTTTGATTTGTTCTTATTTTTTCCATGGCCTTAAAGTATGACATAAGAATATTTATTTGTAACCTTTTAAAAATTTCAATACAGGCACTTAAAGCTATAGACTTTCCTCTTAGGGAATGCCTTCGTTGTATCCCATAGGTTTTGATATGTTGTGTTTTTATTATCATTTGATTCTAGAATTTTTTTTTAGTTTCTGTATTGATTTCTTCAATGATGAATTCATCAATCAGTAGTGTATTGCTTTAAGATACATGGTTTTGAATATGTTCTATTATCTTTCTTGCTGTTGATTTGTATTTGTGTACCATTGTGACAAGATAGAGCACAGGGGGGTATTTCAACATTTTTGTTAAGATTTGCTTTGTATCTTAATATATAATATATTTTACAGACAGCTCCCTGTTCTGTTGAAAAAAAAAGTATACTCTGCAGCATTTGGATGGGGTGTCTATTAGGTCCCTTTGTTATATGAGGTCATTTAATTCAGATACTTCTCTGTTTATTTTTGAGGCAATAAGCCCTTGTTGAGAGTGAGGTTTTGAAGTCACCCATTACTACTGTGCTTGGGTTAATCTGTGACTTTACATTTAATAGTATTTCTTTAATGAAATTGAGTGCATCCTTTTTTAGTGCATATGTTTAGAATTATAATGCCCCTTTTTTTGGTTTGTTCCATTAATCAGTACACAGTGACTTTATCTCGTTGGACTAATGAAAAAGTCTGTCCTGCCAGATTTTAGAACAATGACATCTGCTTGTTTCTTAGGTCCATTTGATTGAAATGCTATTTTCGATCCTTTTACCCTGTCTTTCTTGGAGTGGTGAGATTCTTAGAGGCAACAAACAGAAGGATCCTGCCTTTTAATCCATTCTGCCAGACTTTGTCTTGTGTTTGGGGCATTGAAGTCCTTGTTATCCAGAGTTATTGAAAGGTATTAGTTCCTATCATTCTTGATTTTGTGGTGATTGCTGTTTGTCTATTCTTCTCTTTTATTAACTATTATTCAGCATGCCTTATTTTTTCCTATGTGCTTTTTCTTCTCTTCTATCCAAAGGATCCATTCAAGTATTTTCTCTATAGCTGGCTGGTTTAGGAGTCATGATTTACTTTATTCTATTTTTATTAAGAAATGTACTTTCTCTTTCAATGATGACAGATAGCTTTGCTGGATATAGTAATCTTTTTGGCAGGTGTCCTCTTTTAGAACTTGGAATATATTATTCCAAGCTCTTCTAGCTTGTAATGTTTCTGATAAATCTGTTGTTATTCTGATGGACTTACCTTTTTTAGGTAACTAGGTGCTTCTCTCTTGCCACTTTCACTATATTTTCTTTGGTCTATATATTTAATAATTTAGTTATAATGTGACAAGAATAGGTTCTTTTCTGATGTTTGGTGTTCTTACTATTTGTATTGACATCATTTTGCAAATTTTGGTAATTTTTCTTCTATGAATTTTAAATGTTAAATACCTTTAAGCATTTATTATTTATTTATTTGCAAGGAGAGACAGAGAGAGAGAGAGAGAGAGAGAGAGAGAGAGAGAGAGAGAGAGAGAGAGAATATGAGAGAATGGGTGTGCCAGGGCTTCCAGCCACTGCAGAAGAAATCCAGGTGCATGTGACACTTTGTACATCTGGCTTTACGTGGATACTAGGAATCAAACTCGATGTTTTGCATGGAGGTGCCTTAACTGCTGAGCCATCTCTCCAGCCCTCTTCTATGATTTTTGTTAAAAATACTGACTATGCCTTGAGATTAAAATTCTTCATCTTCTTCTATACCCAGAATTCTTAGGTATGTTCTCTTCCTAATGACCCAAATGTCTTAAAATTTCTACTCATACCATCTCGCTAATTTATTTTCCTCCTTGTTTCAATGTTTCAAATCCTGCACCTTGTCTTTTAGCTGAGATATTCTTTCTTCTCTTTTTTCTATTGGTGAGACTTTCTACAAAGTTTACTTGACTTGCTGTGATTTTCATTTCTAGTATTTTGGGTTGTTTTTACTTTAGTGTTTCTATTGTCTTTACTTATATCTTGCATTAATCTCCTTATTTTGTAAAGTCAATTTCCAGTGTTCTCTCCCATGAGTTTTCTTTCAAGTTTGTTTCCTTTGATTTTTTGAACATATTTATAATCATTCTGTTTAGTTCTCTGTCTGAATTTCATCTAATCAATCTCATTGGAGGTCATTACTTTTGAATTTATAATTTTTGGTGGAGTGTGCTCCCTTGATATTGTGTGTGTGTTTCTCGTATTACTACATTTTCCATCTCAGGTTATTTCGTTGCTTGGATTTTCTGTTTATCAGCTGTATTCTTATATCTGTAGGTTAGAAGTTATATATCTGGGATATTAGCTCAAAGTGCCAGATATTTTCTCAAAATATTCTAAAGTTTTGGTTACTTAAAAATGGGAGCAGTGTAGAATGGGTTAGGAAGAGGACTAGTATTTACTTTGGAAAAAATGGGGTGGCACAAATATCTGGGAGAACAACCTTGGGATACAGTTATGTTCAACAGAGTTTGAGTTTGTTGCGGCTATGGAAAATTGTACTTATGGAGAATAGAGAGGAGGGGAAAAAGAGAGAATCTTAAAGGAGGTTAAAAAGAGAAAGTAAATGAGTTGCTTGTGGGAAGAGTATTAGAGAGGTCCCAATAGTAGGCTAGGTGGAGAAAAATAAAGAACACATCTAAAATGTAGAAAACTGTGCAATATACAAACACAAAAAGCATCATGGGATAAGTATGCACAAGTGAAGTTTTGTTTAAGACCCTAAGCTGGGCAAATTGTTTCAAACCCTTAATTCTGTCACTCAGGAGGCTGAGGTTAGGGGGTGGATTTCCCTGAGCTCAGGGTTGGCCTGGGCTGCAGTGAGTTCCAGATCAGTCTGGGCCAGAGTGAAACCCTGCCTCAAAAAAGCACTAAAATTAAGAAATATAAACAGTGAATAGAGTCAACCTTAACATATGAATAACAGAGCTAATGTGTCTGGCTTAATGGGCTTGGTTTCAAAGTTTTTTCTCTCCCTGGGAGTTTTGTTTTAAACAACTGCTCCAATATGGAAGGTGCAATTAACACTTCCTGTTCAAACCAATATACCCAGCTTTGAGGCACACATTGTCCCAGTGTAAACCAGTCCAGTTTCCCTTGGAGGTGAGTTTATACGTTACCTACATTGATTTGTGAAGCCAGTTCTACCCTTTGGTTCCCTATGGGCTCACCTTAGCTAGTTAGATTGCTGAACTGTTCAGATCACCTGGATGCTGTGAGGAGAGGTAGCTGGGATCCCTTGGCATTCTGCAGTCTCAAGTGGTATTCTCAGTGGTGGAACAGGGGGAGGTTGTGGGATGCTGTCTGGAGCTACTCAACTGGTCTTCCTTGTCTTCTCTCTCATGTTTTCCTAACTTTTCAGGGCTGGTGTGAGAGGGGAGCATCTCCTTCTTGGTAGTTTCCAGTGCTCTTGCTGCCTCAGGCAGGGAAGGCAGCGTGATAAGCACTTTCCAGTGGCCACCAGCTGGAGCTTTGCTAACTTCTGGTAGCTCTCTCTGTTTCTCTGCAGGGGTCTAAGCCTGGCTTAATAAGTTCCTTCCACACCTTGACATCTGTGGAAGAAGAGAGCATTGTGCTATCTTACTAATGATGTCATTATACTTTTAAGACTTTAAGATAATGCTTGGCTAAGGTACATCTTAGTGTAAAATAGTAGCTATTATTTTTCACGAAAAAGCATAGTTATTGACTATTTCCTGCAACTTTAACAAATCTGTGTGAATTTCCTACAAAAATAAAAATAAACATATTATTTAAGAGAAGAGAAACATGGGCTGTAGGGGGAGAAACAATTAAGGGGAGAAGGGACAAAAGAGAATAACCTGATTGGAATATGACCAATTACAGTATGTTATGGAGTATTCAACATTAAAATAAAAATTATATAATATATTTAAAATTAAGTAATAATGTATCATTATTATATGTAATTAAACACACACATATATAAGAAATGTATAAATGGAACTTCTCTCATCTCTTCACAATTTCTTTATAGACTGTCTTTTTAATAGATACCACTTATAGTGACTCAGATGGCAATTTGGAAAGAATAATTTATCCATCCCAAAAAATAATGAACATATACATGCAAACTTACTTCTTATTTTGTACTGGGTGTTGTACTAGGTTTACAGAACATAAATATGAAAATCATGTTTCTTACCATAAGTAGATTCTCAGTTTAATGTTGGCTTAATTTTTAAATCACAAATGAAATCTTATGCTTCTTCTGGGATACTGGTATTTTTTTCCAATTTCTAAAAAGTAGCCTTTAGTTTCATTATCTTCCAGAACAACTTAATTTGTAAATAACAAGATAGACAAATATTCAGAATAAAAGTGTGTCGAGAAACCTATTCTAGCTGAGAACCAGGGTTACCTATAGATAAAAAACTTTGTTCTTGGCCTAGTTGAAGGTGACAATCTGACAAAAGAATCCATTTTTCATTTTTAAGAGTACTTTTCTTTATTAAGAGAAAAATATAGGGCTGGAGAGACGGCTTGGCTGTTAAAGGTGCTTGCTTACAAAGCCTGAACACCTGGGTCCCATTTTCCAGGGCCCACATAGAGCCAGATGCACAAAGTGGCACATGGATCTGGAATTCATTTGCAGTAGTAGCAAGAGGCACTGATGTACACATTCTCTCTCTCTCTCCTCTTTCTCTCTCTCTCTTTCTCTCTGCCTCATAGCAAAATAAGAAATATTTTTTAAAAAGATAAGTATCTTTATGCATAGTTTTAAAAATGATACATTTCCAATCTGCAATTTGGACCCCAGGTGGAAAAACTAGTTTGACAATGTTCATTTGACCTTTATGAAAGAGACTGTCTCCTATTTATTGTGTGACTTAGTTCTTTTACATCATTGCAATCCATGTGTGGCCCATTTCCTTTCTTCCATTACAATTCTTGCTTTTTAATTAAGTTAGTGCATACTAATGCACAGCTGATTGTAGGGGAATCGTTTAAGTTTTATTTTAACTGCAATAAAATAGTCTTGTGCTACATATTTGCAAAGTTCAAATTTTTTTCCATGGGAAAAGCATTTCTACTGAGAATAATCAAGTAGGTTTTCATATACCAAGTGTGTGGTAGATACTTAGATATTTGTGTTGAATGATGGAAATTCTAGGCACATGTTCACATTTTCATATCTTTTGTTAGTTCATTTAAATATTTATTGTGTATATTCTTTATGTAAGGCATCATGAAAGATAATAAACAATTTATAGATTGGTTTGTCCTCACATACTTAGAATCCAGGGGAAGATATTAGCATCTTAAACAGATATATTCAATATAATGTGATAATAAGAATAATCGTAGCATATAAAATTAAATATTCAGAGAATAAAAATTTGAAGTTATAAAACCCACACTAATGGGGTCAGGAATTAATAATGAATTAAGGCTGACTTATGTAACAAAGCCATTTATATTTACTGATGAAGATATTTGGAGGAGAAGGGCAGGGTGGATCTAGACAGGAAGTAAAGAATGAAGGCACAAAGAGGTAAGCACAAGAAGAAACAACAGTGAGAAGGGGGACTAGAGAAGGAAACCTGGGAAAAGAAAGACCAATGAGGAAACTTGAGGGATTATAGGGGCAATGGCAAGAGAGAGGCAAAAGATTACCTAGTGCTTTGCTCTACTTTTCCCTTGAGAGGAACTTCAACTTTTACAGTGGCTCTTTAAAAAAAATTAAACATATTTTGTTGACATTTTTCATACATGTACATAATGTATGTTGGCTAGAATCCCCTCCCATTACCTTCTTTTGCTCCGCCTCCCCATTCTCCTTCCACTGAGCTCCTTCTTTCCAACTAGTCTCACTGTTTGAAGTCATTTTCCCCTCTTCCATCATCCATTACATGTTGATGGTCCCAATATTGTGCAGGTCTTATGATGGTGATAACAGCAGCTGTCAGATCAAGGTGCAATGGGCATGCTGCTCAAGCTATTGAGGTCTTGGACAAAGGGAAGGATAGAGGACCTTCCTCTCATTTATGCTATTTTTTCTCATGTGGAGGCCACATTTGCCTCAAGAGGCACAACTGGAACCCTCTTTCATGGTGTTGGGTGTGCCCTCTTTGAATTGTTTCTTTCCTGAGATGTCTTCTGCTGATCCTTGCTTTCAGTATTAAAATTCTGGTGTGCTTCTAGGACAGCAGGTGGCACAAACACACCACCTCCAAATACAACAATCTAGTGGAGTCTGGTAAAAAGAGAAGAAATGGTTCCTTAGGTATAAACTTGGATGGATAAACTGGTTCTCAATACAAGTCAGGCATGATCAGCTGGAGACCTGGTTCCTGATAACCTATGTGTGCAATGGGAACTTTGTCACTAATCCCCCTTCTCCCAAATACTTTTTGAAAGAATCAAGGAAATTTTTCCTCTTTCCCCTTGGAAGGATAATTGATGTCTTTGTTCACGAGGAGCCAGAAAGAGGCAGTCATGAAGTTCCCATAGTGACTAGGCTTAATGAGTGGTTATAGCTATTCACATGCATAAAGTGAATAGGAATAAAAGGTTTTTGGAGCTAAGAGTAGCAGAAACTATATCCAGTTAGTTGCTGAGTAGGCTTCCTCTGTAGGGGAGTGGGAATGATGATGAAACCCAGGTTCCAGTCACTATAGTCCTTGTTGCATTTGTTAGAATGATTTAGAGAGAGTTCAAGAAGCTTTAGAGGATAGTAAGACTCAAAACTTGAGCATTAGAAGATTTGATGTTGCTATATGATCACAGAGGAAGAGCAGTTAGAAATAACTTAGGTATATTTGTTTGCTTAAAGACAGTGTATTTTAGTTTGCTAGGCTTCCGTAGCAAAGTACCACCTACTGAGTGACTTTAAGAAAGGAATTCATTGTTCCTCAGGACTGTAAGCTACAACTGAAAGATTAAGGTGTCTGCAGGTTGGTTCCTTCAGAGGGCTGTGAGGAGGATTCTTTTCTTTGGCTTTCTTTTACTTTTTTGGTAATGTTTGTTATTCTTTGGCTTGTTGACATGCCAGCAAATCTCTGATTTTCACATCTTCATTTCCCAGTATCTGAATTTCCCCTTCATGTAAAGCACCAGTCATATTGGATAAATGGGGCTGCCTGCTTTTAATTGATTGCATCTGCAATGACCTTTCTTCCAAATAAGGGCATATTCTGAGGTACTAGCATTGGGATTTTAACATACCTTTTTGGTGGGAACAAATTCATCCATAATACCATATTAATTAGGTTTTGAAAATCTTGTGTAATTTTTTTTTATATTTGAAAACAAAAATATTTTCATGGAATAGGACCAATGATTTAATTCCTTTTTTTAAAAAAAAAAAGACCAATAAACTTAGATTATTTAAAAACTGGCTTTTAGAGTGAAGTAGTACTTACTATTTACCCACATTCTACCCACCCGCCCAACTCTCCCTCAGTGTGTGTCTTCTCACCTACTATATAAATTTTGGATAACCAAGATAGGTGCATGTTTCTAAGAGAATCACACTGTCAAGGAGGAAACAGATATGTAAATAGATATAGAATAGCTCTTGATAAGTGCTATGACAGGCTTTATTTTCTCACTAATATGCCTTCAATCTTTTAAGAAATGAGTTAAATCTTCATTGTGAAACCTATGGAAGGAAGTTATAGAGCAATTAAAGCAGGGACCATGGTGGCCTTTTTATGAAGCTCTTCAGATTTTGTACAACTAAATTCTCCCATATGTTACTTTAAAACTGGACAGGCCATTAAAAGAGAATAGTCATTGTTCATGAAAGAGTGGCTGTTGCCGGGCGTGGTGGCGCACGCCTTTAATCCCAGCACTCAGGAGGCAGAGGTAGGAGGATTGCTGTGAGTTCAAGGCCACCCTGAGACTACATAGTGAATTCCAGGTCAGCCTGGACTAGAGTGAGACCCTACCTCGAAAAACCAAAAAAAAAGAAAGAGTGGCTGTTTTGTTGAGCCCAGATAATTAAAGAGTTAGACATGACTATAAGCTCTCATGGAATGGGTGTACACCACAGACCTCTCAACCTTGGGACTATGGCCATGTCAGACTAGATACTTTCAAAGTGATCGTATGTGGTTGTCATGGCTAATATCAGTTGTCAACTTCATGGGATCTAGAATTACCTAGAAGACAAATTGCTGCCGTGCATGTAGGGATTTGTAGACAAGGTCACCTGAGGTGGGAAGATACACCCTACCTGTGGACTTACTATTTCCATGGACTGGCTGATAAGGTTCAGAACAGAGATTCTGGGACACAGCTTTCTTGGGATGGGGAAATTTATTTTGCATGGGTTCCAAGAAGCCTGGTTTTAGGAAAGGAGACAAGGGCAAGGAGAACCAGCAGCAGCTGGAAGCTGTCGCCTAGCAGATGTATGGGAACTTCAGGAAACCTGAGGAAGAATATTGAAATAGACCAATTGAGAGGTAGGGAGAGAGTGAAAGAGAAGAAAAAAAACAGAAGGGAGAGAGTAAAATAGAAGATGGATAGAAGAATGAAAGGTGTGTGTTGAGAGGGAAAGACAGACAGAGAGAGATAATGAGAGACTGAGACAGGGAGAGATGGAAAAGAAAGGCGTACACCTCAGTTCAGGGAGGGACTTCTGAGGGAGGTCTTGCATATATTTCTTTGGGGATAGAGAACTGTCTCTTGAGGGAAGGGCCTTGGGAGATTGGGAGACATGTGGAGGTGGATTCTGGTAGTCAGGAAATGAGACAGACTGATTTTGACACCCACCCCATGAGGCATTTTTGAAAAGTGATACTTTTGAAAGCCTCAGGGATGGCCTGTTAGGAGGGGGAGAGGGAGAGGAATCTGAGACCCTAACACTGGAGTCCCAGAGGAAATGTGAAGGAGAAATTGAGCTGAGTGCCAGCATTCATTACTCTCTGCTTCCTGACTGTAAGACAATGTGACTATATGGTCCTGCTGCCATGCCTTCCCCCCACCACCACCATGGACTGTAACCTCAAACTATGAGCCAAAATGAACTTTTGCTTTCTTAAATTGCTTCTGTCATTTATTTTGCCAGAGAAATGAGAAAAGTAATACAGTGGCTACTTTTGCATTAGTCACAACTGCCCCGCTGCTGACAAGTGGACAGCATTACTCGAGCTGAGAATTACTCACGGAAATTTTAATTGATCATTTCATCTTATCCAATTTAACATGCATCATATTGACTGGGTTTCATAGTCAAGTCCATGTTTAACTTAAGTTGAACTAAGTAAATTTATTACAGTTGTTTGTTAGAGTTTTGAGGACTGAGGTGTAGGTGGTTAACATCTGCATTATAAGAGTTTAGAACAGGATAATGACATGGGATTTGGGGGTTCAAGAGGGGTCCCCCAGATTTATGAACCCCCAAGTTTGGCTTCTGTCTTAATCATTAATAAAGAATTAATAAAGATGGATTTAGGAGAGACAAATTTTGAATTGAGTTTATTTGGGGAGAAATCACAAATTGTGGAGTTTAATTAAGGTGAATTGGGATCTGTAGAATGCTAGAATACATTCTCATGTGAAAAATATATTTAAGAAAGATGGATGTTTTAGATAATAACTGGCATAAAGCCACATGCACATGGAAAGTAGTTCATCATTTAAGAGAAACTAAGATCTTTTAAGAAAGGTTAGAGTAGAGCCACAAGCATGTGACATTTATGAAACCGAGAAATTTAAGAGAGAAACTTTAATCTTCCAAGGGAGGATTAAATGGAGCTGTGAGCCCTTGTAAAGTAGAGCTTAGTGTATATGTAGGGAGAATTAAAAGAGATAACGTGGCATCCACCATGTGCCTTCCCATGTAGGGAAGTTAGGAGAGCAAGTTGAGAGCCAAAGGAAGAATGGCTGAGGGAAAATATACCTAGAAGGAACACACATAGCATCCACCATGTGCTTTCCTGTGGAGGGAGTTAGAGAGCAAACAGAGAGTTTAAGAAGAATGGCTGAGAGAAAACATACTTAGAAGGAACACACGTGGCTCTGTCATGTGACTTCCTGTGGAGGGAATTTAATAGGCGTGTTAGTGGGAGTATCCATGTGGTCAATCTAGAGTATAACTACCCGCAGGGTGGATTGCTCATGGTCAATTTAGAGTGTAAATACCCACAGGGTGGATTCAGAGACCATAGGAAGATCATATATGTAATTACAGGGAGAGCCTACCCCAAACTATAAAGAAGAGATAAGCAGAACAGTTACCCCAGACCAAAAACTTGTGTTATTCCCCTGACTCCCCTCATCCAGGCTAGGTGAGGGGAGCCAGACACACATGCTCATGTGGATCCCTGTGGCCTGAGCAAAGAATGACAACTAAAAAAAGAAAGACCCAAACAGGAAGCAGGCCGAAGCCTGTATAGTATCAGGTTCAGAAATTCACAGGGAAGACACCATTGGTTAGTAGATTTGGAGGGCTTGCTTGGGTCATAGTGTGCTAGACTGTGGATGCAGAGGGCATTACAGATAAGTGTTGGTTAGACAAAAGTTCCAGCACTGCCAGTTTTCATTCTTGTGCCAGAATGAGAAGGCATGTGTAGTGGCATCTCCTGGCTCTCTCTGGACCTTGATTTCTAATGGAAACTGTCTAAAAGAAGCTAGCTTTCTCCTATTCTGTTTTAATACTAATGACTTAAAGTAGAAATTTAAAGCACTCTATTTAGCATGCAGAATGGAAGTGAATAAAGGAAACAACAAGGAAAGGAGACAAATTATGCTAGAATGGTTTGTGTTCCCCTTAGAGATAAGTGGATGAGCCTTGCAGAGAATGAACAGAGAGGAAAAGAAGGGATGAGCCCTAGGCCAGTCCCTCAGGGCTGTTTTTCTTCTTCCTGCATTATTGACTGAAAGACCCCAGCCCCAGCTTAGCAGCAGGAACGCCATTTTGCAAGGCTTGACTTAGTAAGCAATATTAAGAGTCCAGGAGACAGGAAAATTCAACTTGAAGACAGGGGTATGGAGCCCGACAGGATATCTGTGGTCAGCCATCTGGCAACAGAACAGGGAACTTGGGGCTCTGGAAAAATATTTTTACCCTAGATAGAGTCAAGTCAGCAAACATACCCAATTACCGGGAAAAACCACAGGTTGCCCTCGACTCAAACCCTAGCCTCATTTAAATCAGCCAATCATAACCCTGTAACTATGCATCTCGCTTCTGTACCCGCGCTTTTGCCTCCTCACCCTATAAAAATCCCCCACCCCAGCCTGTGGGCGCGCTAGTCCTCCCAGAGACTAAGTCGCCC